>JAXQQM020064050.1:0-59713 GCA_034641835.2 Pinus albicaulis | reverse complement strand
CAAAAGCTATGGGTGAAATCCTGAAGTTGGGAAACACTTTTTGGCGGATGGCTAGAATTTGGGTGAAATTTTTAATTTCTCGTCTGAGAAAATAGTAAACTCAATTTCTCGACCGAGAATTTTTAAAACTCTCGTCTGAGAGATTTTTAATGTTTCGCTCAAGAGTTTGATTGGGCTTGACCAGAGTTAAAATACTC
Source organism: Pinus albicaulis (assembly GCA_034641835.2). Classification (NCBI taxonomy): domain Eukaryota; kingdom Viridiplantae; phylum Streptophyta; class Pinopsida; order Pinales; family Pinaceae; genus Pinus; species Pinus albicaulis. The sequence goes on along the minus strand of JAXQQM020064050.1, from coordinate 59,516 downwards.
TTGGACGAGAGTTAAGTATTTTCTCGTCCGAGAGTTTTATTGACATAAACTCTCGGGCAAACTCTCGTCCTAGAGTTATTAAACTCTCATCCTAGAGATGTTGTTATATGGACAACAACATGGTGGGTTTGGATAAGGAAATGGGCCAATTAATGAATCCACACAGGCGGTAGTGAAACCCTAGCCACAAATCTCTTACACTACTATAGCTCATGGTGGTTAAATCCTAGCCACAAATAATACTTTTAAATTAGTATAGCTCATGGCACTTAATTGTTAGATATTTTCAGCTATTTTCTACTCTGTTATGTGGAATTCAGTGAAGTTATACTCTAAGATATATGTTGGTGGATGTGATCAATTGTTCTACTTTGTGATCAATGGATCATATACCCTTTCTAGAGAACCAAAAATGTTGTCAGATATAATTGGTAGATGTTTTTAATTGTAGATAGGTGTATTTCATGCAAGGATATTAATGTTATGGTTAATGGTTGAGGCCAAATACTTTCAACACATTTAACATGTTTCTATGATTTAAACATAGAAACATTTCACATTTCACATTAAATTCATTCTTATTCCTTTAGTGATTTTAAACCATATGTTACGGTACCAACAAAATATGTTTCAAATATACAATAATTAGGGGATGAATTGGTGGAATAATACACCATTAACCTTAATTTCCCCCTAATTTTATTCTAAATCTGAATTTTCTCACCAATTTTCCTCTTGATTATGTTCTTGCAAGACATCGTAGTATTGAATTTTGGTGAATATATGCCTTATTTTTGTCTACATCCATCTAGAATCGATGCTAGAAATTTTCCTATGGGTAATGGTTGTTTAATCATATGAATGATAATGATCCTAGAGTCATTAATCATAATGATTGAATTCATTCTTATTCCTTTAGTGATTTTAAACCCTTTTCAAAGTGCATATGCCTCTATTTGTTATGATTCCAATTTTATGCTCCATCAATAAAATATAAAGAATAAAGCTAATCATTCTTCCAATTTTAAAAATTAGGATACTTTGTTGAAGCTATCAATATGCTCTATAAACTAGTTTGAATAAATTTTCTCCTTAAATTTGAAATTTACCAAACCATTTCTCTTCATCTATAACTCATTTCTTGAAGCTAGTGTTCTGAAGCATCCTCACAGTACTAAGGTGTCCTTCCCAGTGAAGATGCGGTGGTTGCTATTTGTGTAACGACACCTCCATGCCTTCTTGATCCATCTGTTGTACTCCCAGTAAATTAAAGCTACATGCTCTTTTGCCCAACCTCTTGCCTATGCCATTGTGCTTCCAATGTCACATATTTCCAATTTTAATTTGTTTTTTCAAGTATGATTGCATAAGTAATATTGAAAGTTTATGTAGTCGAATAGTTTCTAGAATTTTAGGAGTTATGAACCACGGTGATGTATTTGAGTAGATAGAAATAAAGAAAAATGGTTCTGAGTATTGGACCTCTTGATTACTCTTAGTTTGGTACTAAATTTTCTAAGAAATTAATGAAAGAAGATCAAGTTTCCTACACCTGTTGATGCTGATATGTCTTTCCAGTTTCGCTCTGTGTTCATTCCTCTTTCAATGATGTGAAGTAATGTAGCAGTCAGTCTCTTAATTACATCTATGAGTAAGAGTTAAATCACCTTAATTTTCACTCCTTCACTTCATCTCTTCTCTTTTCGGAAACTCCCGAGGGAACTTTAAAGTAATAAATTATGTGTTTACATCATATTCTTTCAAGTTTCCTCTCTCTCCAATATTTCCTCTGAAGCCTAAAAGTGGTATATTTTGTGTATTCAGTATATCATTTTTAGTTTTTCTTATAGTTCTTCTTTTCATTTCATTCAAGTATCTACAGTTTATGTCATTTTTAAGGCTTTCATTATATCGTATTATTGAGGGTATTAGGTAATTAGATTCCAAAGGTGTTAAACAGAGGCCCTTTGATATCGTAAGTGTGACATACATTTATAAAATGTCTTAAGCACTGATTCCTAACCACAACCAAGGAATTGTTTCTTGAGAAACAACATTTTCTGGCACTGTTGCTAGGGACGAAGAAACAAAATTTATTTTCCGTAGATTTTTTATATTATTTTCTCTGTTTGTTCAGTGATGAGGAAATATTGGGTTGTGTTTGTTATTTTCAAAATTTTGTCTTACAGAAGGCCTCACATGAGTTCAGATACCTCATAGTAGATAGTCCCTACTTTTCTAGATCTAGAAAGATTGCTTTCTAAAAAGGCTCAAAAACGGAAAACTCCTTTAATACCCGATCTTGCATTTTCTGCTCCTGGAAAAAGCTCTCATAACCGTTTGTTTGAATACATTTCCAAGGAACTCCATTTCTTGGAACAAGATACCCCTTCCACACCCATTTATTTTCAAGAACCTCGGTTAGAAGAACATTCCTTCGAGTTTGTTTCTTTTACCTCCACTCAAGCTCAACCAAATATAGTTTCTCATCCCTCTTATATTTTCCATCAACCTACCCCCATATTAGTTTTACCTCCACCTTCATTCACTTTCACAACAGTTTCATCAACTTAAACCACCCAAGGAGCAGTTAACCAAGTTGTCAATATGGCAACACCAACTTTCTTAACAGATAGATATGCACCACTAAATCTCCAACAACAAATTAATTCCATGCCTCAAGAATACCTCAAATTACTTCCTCATTTCACTGGAGAAGATGAAGTAATTGCATAACAACATTTACCCTTGTTTTTAACTTTTGCTGAGAATTTAAATGTAGAACATCTTAATGTTGTTATGAGACTATTTGTGATGTCTCTAAGTGGAGAGGCTAGGAAATAGCTCAAATGTTCACCAAATGATTCTATAAATGACTGCAAAGAGTTAGAAACTCAATTCACTTGAAGATGGGGAGAGAAGACAGATCACAGCTACTCATTGACATTGTTTAACACGATTAAAAGAAAGCCTAATGAGAACATTTCTGAGTTTGTAAAAAGATTCAACAAATTGTACAATAGTTTAGCTGCAAACATGAAGCGCCCCCCCCCCCCCTCCTCGAGGAGAAAAGGTTGTTTTTTTTGGGGATTTTGAAGTTGGTTTTAGCTTTACATTGAGAGAGAGAAGAGTCCCTACTCTTGAGAAGATATAGACATATTCTTTAAAATTGAAGCTAATATGACTGCAGTTGGAAAGGCGAGAGGGAAATAGCCAATCCAGGAGAAGGGGAAGGAAAAATAAGAATCATCATAGGATCTAAGGATTGAATATATGGAAAAGGTGATGAAAATTTTCAAAAATAAGCTAGCTAGGATGGAGCTGGAAAATAAAAACACCCAAAGACAAGTACAACAAAACTGAGGGGGGGTTTAATCCTCAATTCAGAAGACATCTCCTGCAAATTATTTAGAGGGAAAGAAGAGATCAATACCAGGTTCAAGCATTGTTGTATAAAGAAGTAGCACATGAGGATTAGGTATCTACTATGTATGCAATAGAAGAGGATGAAGAGGAATATTGAGAGGGAGAATATGCTGAAGCTGAAGTTTCTTTTGATCAAGATGAAATGGATGAATACTGTAGGAAATTCACATATTTGTTGGAGGTTGAGTTACATAAAAATTATGATCTAAGGTCTAGAAAGAGATCTAGAGTTCAGGATAATGAAGGTGAACAACAAGGTTCCTTTCCTCCTCCAATGACAACTCCACTATAAAAAGACCCTACAAAACACGTTAGTAATAAGAAACAACCTGTAAATTCACTTATTAGAACAAATGTGCATCAGGACGATTCTTCCTAGAACAAATCAGTTGCCACTAATATCTTGGAGAGAGTCATTCATATACCTGAACAAGCAGCAAATTATAGAAAGAGTTAAGAAGAACCTGAAAATAACGTTGAGAAAACTCATGCTTTCAATTTGACAAAAGAATTTGAGAAAGTCAAAATTCAGTTGCCTCTTCTAGAATTAGCCAAAATACCAGCTTACAAGAAAGAAATTTCAAAATATATTAATATCACACAGGTGGAAGACATAAGTGACACAGTGAGGTTACAAGAAGAAAATCCAGTGGTCACCTTAGGTCCTCATGTAGAAGAAATAGATCCCTCTGTTCCACCCTTCTATATTTCTCTGTTGCTTCATGATTATACTCTACATAATTGCATGTTGGACTCAAGAGCGCCCCATAATCTCATGCCATTGTCTGTTATGAAGGAACTTAGCTTGAATATTACCAATCCTTATAGGGATCTTTATTCATTTGATTCCAAAAGGGTGAAATGTGTTGGGTTAATTAAATATGTAGCAGTTTCATTGGCACAAATCCTAGCAAAGAGCATAGTCATGGATGTAGTGGTCACTCACATCCCCGCTAGGTTTGGAATGCTCTTGTCAAGATCCTGGGGAGAAAATTTGGGAGTTGTACTAAAATTTGTTTTCACTTATCCTATCATTCGTGTTTTTAATGGGGAAGAAAGGAGGTTGTATAGGGAGACAAGGTTTGTGAAGACTACCTCCAAGAAAGATGCAGGAAATTTCCCCATTTACAGTCAAGAAACAAAAGACCTTTCTTGTTTCATCGTGCATGAAGATGCATAATTTACTGAAGACATACGGAATACGTTGTCTTCAGTAGTTGCAAATAACGAGCTGCACTCAAGGAATGTTTGGAAGTGCTACTTTGATGGTGTCTACTCCAAGGAGCACACATGTGCTTGATTCTTGCTGATATCACCAGAAGGTAACCTCATGCCTTTATCTTGTAAACTATAATTTGATTAAAAAAAAAATATGGCTGATTATGAGGCCTTAATCTCAAGCCTTCAAGTTTCTAAATAGAAGGGAGTTCAATGTAATTCAATTTTTGGTGACTCTAAATTGATAATAAGGCATATTAAAAATCATTTTCAAACCAAGCATCCAAGATTGAGATAATATAGGAATGAAGTGTGGGATCTGGTAGAAAAATATTCTGAAGCATTCAATATTCAGTATATTATGAGGGAGGAGAATAGATTGGCCAATTCTTTAGTAGTTGCAGCCATCACCTTCAAACCTCCAATAAATCCAAGGTTAAGGTATGAGATTGATGTTAGGCATAGACCTTCTATCCCTGATAATCTGTAACATTGGTAGGTGTTTGACGATGATGAACAGATAAGTCAGTTCCTGACCATGATTGGAAACTTTGAAGACATTCAGATAAACCAAGAGGAAGAACAAACAGAGCAAAAATATGAAGCGAGAAACCTTAAGAAGTCAATAGGTGAACATAATATTATCCAATTGAAAGATAATGTGCTCCCTAAAGGGTTGGTTCCCCTTGAAAGAAAACACATCAAGAAGAAGAGATGGAAGATTATAATTTTGGAACTCAGCAGGAACCCAAAATAGTGAAATTGTTCAAAGGTGTTCTCGAAAACTACAAAGAAAGATACATTGATATTTTTAAGAAATATATGGATGTGTTTGCCTGGTCATATTAAGACCTAAAAAAATTTGACAAAAGCATAATTCAACATAAGATTCCATTTAAAGAAGGAAAAAAGCTCGGACATATCAACTCATTCTTGTTAGCTCTAATAGAAAAAAATAAGTGAAGAAAACCGGCGGCAGAAAAATTAAAGCCCCGCCTCTCAGATATTCAGACTAGGTTTCTAATATGGTCCCTGTAAGAAAGAAGAATGGAGAGATAATACTATGTGTAGACTTCGGGAACTTAAACTGAACATCTCTAAAAGATAATTATCCTTTTCCAAAAATGTACTATGTCTTACAGAAGGTGATAGGAGCTCACAGGTTGTCTATGGTTGACGGATTTTTTGGATATAATCAGGTAGCATTAGAAAAATAAGATTAGAAGAAGACTGCTTTCACTATGCCCTAGGGAACCTTCATGTATGCAAGGATGAAATTTGGCCTTATGAACGCAAGTGAAACATTTCAGAGGGCCATGGACATAGCCTTCGTTGGTGAAAGGTTTGTAGTTATACATTTGGATGATGTAACTATATTCTCAGGGTCAAATGATGAACACTTGGAGCATTTGCAAATTTTTTTTGAAAAGTGTACAAATTTTGGTCTGTCATTAAATCCTAAGAAATATTTGTTTGCCTTAGAAGAAGCTAAATTATTTGGTCACATAGTTTCTAAACAAGGAGTAAATATTGACCCAATAAGGGTGGAAGCCATTCAGACTATTATTTTACCCAGAAGCAAGAAGGATATCCAGAGATTCCTAGGAAAAATAAAATTTCTGAGGAGGTTTGTGCCCAAATATGTTGAGATCGTGAGAAATATAATAGATATGTTGAAGAAAAATGCATAAGTGAAATGGGATAAGGAATTAAGAGATGCATTTGTTAGAATAAAGGAATCATTGGAGGAAGCCCCAGTTTTGATTAGCCTGGACTATCAAAAGGCCTTTCAAGTATTCTCATTTTCATCCCCCACTACTATTGTTGCCGTGTTGTTGCAGAAAAATGAGGACAATAAGGAGAAGCCAATTGCATTTTTCATCAAATTTCTCAGAGATGCTGAGCTAAAATGCAATATTCTGGAGAAACAAGTATATGTTTTGCTCAAATAAGTGAAATCCTCTTGGACTTATGTGTTGCAGTCCCAAATAATTTCTTATCTTCCTAATTCTATTGTGAAAGACATGCTAGTCCAAAGTGATGTAGAATGGAAAATGGGGGAGTGGATAGAAAAAATCCAAGAGTATCATTTGGACATAAAACCCACCAAGCTGGTAAAGGGATAGGGTTTATAGAACTTTTTGACAGAGACAAATTTTAAAGCCTTGGGAATTAATCTCTTGGCACTAGTGGATGGATATGTTAATGAAGATGGTCAAAGCAAGTCCAAAATAGGTATTCAATGCAAATTTTTGTGCTCTTATTGGTATAAGGATATTTTTCACTACTTGTGCTTATTTTCCTGTCCAACTTCAATAAATAGAAAAAAAATACAGACCTCTCAAGCTCAAGTCTCATCCATATGTTATCATAGAAGCAAAGCCATACTGGAAAGTTCCTGCTAGTATTTTGTTATTATGTTTGACCGAAGGAGAATATATTAAAGTCACCAAACAATAACATGAAATTCTATGTGGAGGACATTATAGCTGGAAGGTACTCATAAGATTCTCAAGTCAGGCTTCTATTGGCCAACCCTATTTGTAGATGTTTATAGACTGGTCAGAAGTTGTTAGAAGTGCGAGTTGTTTGCTAAAATGAAAAATATTTGCCCATTACCTCTCGTCGCAGTATTTATTGAAGAACCCTTTAAGAAATGTGGATTGGATTTTATTGGAGAGATCATTCCACCATCTAGTGTACAGTTCAAGTGGATTCTAATTGCCACTGATTATTTTACAAAATGGGTTGAAGAAATACTGACAAAGAAGGAAAATGACCAAGTAGTGATGAAGTTTCTGGTGGAAAACATCTTCAGCAGATTCGGATGTCCAGTCAAAATTGTCACTCATAATGCCTAGGTATTCATCTCTACTCATTTCATTAATTTATGTAAAAAATATGATGTAATTTTATCACATTCCATAGCATATCATCCCCAAGGGAATGGATTGGAAGAGTCCTCAAATAAGGCATTAGTAAGAATCTTAAAGAGGAAAATCACTAAGAATTAGAAGGATTGATATATGAAGTTGATGTTTTCCCTCTGGGAAGTTCGAGCCACTACCAAGGGATCTACTGGGAAGTCTCCCTATGAACTTTTTTATGGAACTCAAGCACTCTTTCCTACCCAGCTGGCCAAACAAGTGATTTCTTTGCTTCAAAAAGCTCAGGACGAACTGAAAGCTCTGGAAGGAAGATTGAAAAAAATAATTGAATCAAGTGAAAACAAAAACAAATTCAGGGATAGCTTGATTATTTATCAGGAAAATATGAAGTCTATATCTGACAGAAAAGCAAAAGAAGTTGTCTTTCAAGTTTGATATTTCTTACTAAGATGGGACACCAGACGAGAAGAAAATGGAAAGCATGGTAAATTTGAGCCTCTCTGGTATGCTCCATATAAGATCTCTGAGGGAAGGTCAAATAACACATTTATTTTGGAAGATCTAGATGGAGAGACAATACAGCTGCCTGTGAAAAGGTAGTATCTGAAGCATAATTTCTAGCATTAAAAGTCAACATTCCACCATTGTAAATACCATATTTCTCATTGTTCATATGTCACCAAGCAATATTTGACTCCATGCCCAATGGATAAGGCACTAATCTACTGTTCTTAACATTTTCGTGGAAAAAATCACTATCCCTAGGTGGAGCTGAATGTTGTGGCTCATTTTCATTTACCTTGAAATATTTTTCAAAACACCAAAAAATAATATATGATAGAAAATGTAAAATTTTGTGTCTCATAGAAAAATTTTGATTTATATATTTGTACATTAACATTACATGATGAGATGTGAAAGTGGGTCGATTCGGGTTCATTCACGTGCATAATAGTTTAAGTGTCGGACCGATGGGCTCGTTCAGAGCATTGCACGCCAAACACGGTCAATTCAGGCTCATTCACAAGCTCAAGAGGGACAAGTGCGGCACGACACTTGATAATCTTAGGAGGGTTATAGCGTGCAGAAAGCAAAATAATTTCCCAAATGTAGAGAAAGGATGCATTTCCCTTAAACAATTAAGAGTTTTGGAGGAGGCCCAAATGGAAAAACGTACAATTGGGATCAAAGCGCAAAATTTGAATGAAGAGATAGGCGGTGGATATTAAATTGCAAATTCCCAATCGTAAGTTTCAAAAGATATGCATGGGAGGTAAATGTTAAATTCTCCAAAGTGTGATATGCGCTGGCATAGCAAGCTGACGTGGCAATGATGTGGCGATGACATGGAAAACTGACTTGGCAGATGATGTGGCAAGCTAATGTGGCAGATGATGTGACCCTGGCCTACATACCGCACATCGCAAGTTTTAAAAGTCAAGTGCAAAGGGTTTGAGTTATAATCACCGAAGTATGATATCCAATGTAGTGGGGCTAGATCGGAAGTCGCAAATCACATGTTTTAACGAATAAGTGCAGAGGTAAGAGTTAAGTTTGCTGAAGTGCGATATACGGTGATGGAGGGACCCAATTGCATTCACAAATTGCAAGTTTTAAAAGATAGTGCAAAGGGTTCATGTTAAAGTCGTTGAAGTGCGATGTGCGATGCCAGGTGGGATCCAATCACATTACGCACATCGCAAGTTTTCAAAGATAAGTGCTAAGGAAAAGTTGAAAACAATGGCATGTGAAGTGCAATGTCAGGCGAATGTGATGTGGTGTCAAAAGAAAATTTGAAAGGTCTTCAAATCTGGATGTAAGGAATTCCCCTGTTAAATTGTGTTAGAGGATAGAAGGAGGATTACAATGTAAAGCCACTGAAATGCCTTAATAATGAAGGAAAGAAAAATGCGACAGAAGAACTCGGGTAAGTGACCCAACGCAGATCAAAGGAGAAAAGGTAGAGTCAGGTAGCAGGTGATATGATTGACTGTTTTTGAAGCACAGGGGTATAGGAAGAGTCGGGTAGAAGAGCATATAGCAACCCTATTGGGAGTATGACATATAGGTCAGGCGGGCACAAAGGAATTGTTATAGAGCTGTGCAACCACTGCATCATAATCAGAAAGGACACCTCGGCACATCGGGAGGATGCTTCCGCAACCTTAGATTCAGCAAAATGAACATATTTCCAGTTTTAATTTGTTTTCTCAAGTATGATTGGATAATTAATCTTAACAGTTTAGGTAGTAGAATAGTTTCAAGAATTTCAAGAGCTACGAACGACTATGATGTATTTAAGTAGATAGAGATAAATAAAAAGAGTTCCGAGTTATGGACCTCTGGATTACTGTTAATTTGGTATTGAATTTTCTGAGAAATTAATGAAAGAAGATCAAGTTTCTTGCACTTGTTGATGTTGATATGTCTTTCCAGTTTCGCTCTTTTTTCATTCCTCTTTGAATGAAGTGAAGTAATGTAGCAGTCGGTATGCTACTTACATCTGTGAGTAAGAGTTAAATCACATTAATTTACGCTCCTTCACTTCATCTATTCTCTTTTTGCAAACTCTCGAGGGAAATTTAAAGTAATAGATTCCGTGTTTCCAACATATTATTTCGAGTTTCCTCTTTCTCCATGATTTACTCTGAAGCTGAAAAGTGGTAGATTCTGTGTATTCAGCATATCATTTTGAGTTTCTCTTACCATTCTTCTTTTCATTTCATTCAAGTATCAGCAGTTTATGACATTGTGAAGGCTTTCATTATATCAGATTATTGAGGGTATTAGGTAATTAGATTCCAAAGGTGTTAAACAGAGTCGCTTTGATATCGTAACTGTCACATACATTTATAAAATATCTTAAGCACTGATTCCTTACCACAGCCAAGGAATTGTTTCTTCAGATACAACACATTTAATGAGGCAAGCTTGAACATGTGAAACATAAGGATGTGCATCATCATAATATGTGAAACAAATCATCTTGGCCACATTAAAGAAAACAATCAAGAGTATATCCATTGTTGCCCCTTGAGAAACAATCTCAGGCTGTGTTGAGTTCTGTGCTCAAGACATTTACCACAACTTTGAAATAAAAGATTTTTTGCCCTTTCATTCTGAAAACCTAAAAATGAAATACATAAAATATTTGAATATTTATAACAAAACTAAACCCTTCATAATGCTTTCAAATGTTGAATACAAAATAACATGAATAAGATAGAAATGTTAGTGGAAAACTTTTTGATAATAGACTGCTAACATAGAATCTGCTATCTTCAGTTTTAGAACAACATGATTGAAAGAAATGAAGGTATTTAACTATAAATCACAATGTAATATTAGAGACCAACAACTACATTAATTCATTCTAAGAAAAGAGAATAAACACATGATGAAACAGGAAATACTAACCATACTAATCAATTTCTGGAAAATTTTGTGAAAGCTTTATTCATTCTCATAACGATCAAGTTCGAAAATTTTTATGCTCCGAGGTCCAAAACTCTCAGAACCTCTTTTATCTTCAGAAAAAGTCTTATATACAACATTACAAAATGGAAATTGATAAAACTGACAAATTCCTAAACTACATGCTTTTGGTCATTACATGGAAATATAAAATTAAAATTTTCTTCCAAAAACTAAGTAAAATATCAAGTAAAACATCCATTCACTGAGTAGCTTGAGATCTTGGAACAAAGGAGGCTCCTGCTTTGGTATATTTTTCTTGTGGAGACATCCACTCTTTTCATTTCCTACACAGGTCCACATTTGAGCTATAGTTTAATTAACAAGTTTTACATGTGCCATCTGGAAATTAGTGATCGTGGAATATGTAGGTTTTTCTACAAATAAATTCTTCACCATCCATAACAAATAAAAATATTTATGTAGGTAATTAAGAATAGTATCTCCCTTCAAAACAACAGTCTTCTCATTGGAATTCCCAATCTTACTTTGTTCTTCCATAAGTAATGTCTCATAAGTTTCCCAAGGTAGTATGTTTACCTGCTGATCCTAATAGGATGTTAGACCAACCCTCCTTCTCTTATCAGATAAAATATTAAATAGTGTCACTGCTCCTTTTAATTCGTTTAACTTTCTCTCTACATATTTCCCGTATGAATTCATCATAATCATATTGTTTAAATCTAGCACAGAGTGAGTCCAATCTTCAATCCGAAAATATTTTTGTTCCTATGTAGAATTATAGTTTATAAAATCTATACGCTTGCTAGCATACAATTTGTTTTTTGTGACTTTGTTTATTTGTGACAATAATCCCTTCCAAGTCTCTCACAATACACTTTTCTTCTCCAATGATAACGATAAAATGCCCCGCATTCTTGAAAACTTCAATAATGTCAGTCCATATGATTTCCATAGCTTGAATGAGGGACATACTCCATTTCACTTTCTCCTTCAGCTCTTTGATTCCTTGATAAGAAATATAATAATCTTATTTGTATTTTTTTGTACATTATCTATGGAAAATTGTTCTTTCTCGGGCATTACATAAAGCAGGATTTGAGAAAACTCAGGCCCGGGAAATATTGAAAGTATGTGGCTAGAAATTAATGAGAGAAACTCACATATGAATCTGCAAGGGGGTAATAGAGGGATTATTGACTTATGAAAACAAACACTTGGAAAAAAAATTCTCCCAACTGGTTCATCAGAAAACATTTCTGAGGGTACATAGTCGAAACCCACCAATGAATGAATTTTGGGAGAAGATAGGTTTGCGGAACAAAAGGTTACAATACTCCTAATTTAACTAAACCATAATATACTGGAAACTTAGAATACTTTAGAATGAGATGTTGGTAACAAAGAGGATGGTTAACTGGAAAAACTACGTCTACAATGCTGCTTTCAGTATCCATCAAGAGAATGTGGGCGGAAGACCCGAACAAAACATTTTTCTTTGGAATTTCATGAAAAATTCAAGTGCAATTATGTGAAATAAATGGCTCTGGCGGGGCAAATGGTGAATTAGATGCTAGTACAAAATTTTGAAACTTTGGCTGTTCAGGAGAAGACATGGAAAAAATATGAAGACAAACCCTTTTATAGATAAAGAAAAACTCGGAGGTGAAATGAATGAAAATATGATATACAAACAAGTGAAATGACAGATGATATGATGATGTGGAACAATGACATGGCAAGATCGATGCTAACATCCCAGGCTCACTTTTTGTCATTGCTAAGAGGGGACTCTATTGTACATGAAGGTTTTCAGAGCTGTGCACCCACAATTAATCTAAATCATTCATTGTGAGTTAATGATCAGAGGTTAATAATATTGCGGAGGCACCCCTCATTGTAACATCCACACCATTTGTGGTGTCAGGCTTACAACATCATGGAAACAGTAAGATATCCATGGGCTCATTGGCATAACTTGATATACTTTTAACTTGCGCTCTAGAGTATGGCCCCACTTTGTCTGCATCCAACTAATCTAACAAGTGTTTAGCATACCATTTATTCAAGCTGTTTTTTTGTATATATATGATTTTTTTTTCAAAAGAGATATTAAAACGCATACACCATATAAAAAGTTAAAACGAGTCACAGTAGCTAGCACTACCTATGTTAAATATTCATTTTAGGAATATGTATTATACAAACAACCTCACATAGTGTAAGGGAAGGACTTCCAATTAATATAATAGTCCCATATATAATAAAAAATTTGAGTAATCCTCCATGAAAAATGCTCAATGCTTATCTCACTATCATGCATAATTATTCAATTTAGCATTAACTATAAACATGTATATAAATGTTCTCAAATCATCAATACCAACTTACATAGTAAATCTAGCTTGATATATAAATAGGAAACATCAAACAACATTTACAATTCCTTGATAGGATGGGAATACTCTAATTTTCTCTACTTAATATTTTCTAGAAAATGAAGAGGGACTACAACATTCCACCCAATTGTAGGCACAACTACACTCCAAATTTCTTGTAACTAGCCACCATCAAGTGAGATCTGATGTATAAATGATTCTTTATGATATTGCAACAAAGGTCAATTTATGAATAGATGAAATTCAATCTCCTTCATTTGCAAGGGAAGAGTGTCTCAAGTACTAAGTATTGGACCATACATAGTGAATTATTATCACTGAGGTCTTTCATAGCTGAAAGGGAGACCTGTCCACTGTCCCTTATGGTTGCCCCAATGAGTCTTCCTCTTTTTAGTGCTTGACATGCACAAACAAAATAAAGGGGGTCGAGTTCTTCATAGTGTTCGGACTTAGGTAGGAGCTCCTCTCCAACTATTGCAAATCAAGCATGGACTCTGCGATCTACTGTCGAAGCAAAGGTTTTTAGGTTCACATGGATTAGAGGGATCTGGTTCACATGTTCATAATTGGAATGGGTTTACACATACATATTTTAGGTCTCTCCAATTGATGTAATACTTTTCTTTTGGCCTCCAAAACTAACTGCCACACTTCAAAAAAATTTGAGCAATGACAACATTCCCCATGAGTGTTGGCTTCGCAAAGAGGGTTCTTGGTTCCTTCTCAGGTGCAAACTCAACCTAGCACTATGATGGGATATTTAGCCTCTTCTTGGGCATATGTAGTGCATTTTTTCCATTCCTCATAAGTATGTGGAGTAGTTGGTAGCACAACAAGCATATATAGAGTTAGAACATTAAATTTAGAGAAGACTAGAAAACTTTCCAATCTCCCCATAAGCTTCCTAAGCAAGCTTCTATGCACATCAAGATCTGTATATGCATGTCCTTCTTCTTGAACTTTAGTCACATTTTTATAGTTAAGTTATAAAAATGAAAAGAAAAAGCTTACATGGCTTTTAACCATGGAGATTCTTATCTTATAAATTGGGTTTGTTACAATATCATGTGCCAATACCATGGTTTATCTATACCAAAAAATCATAACTCATGACAATTTTTTTAATTAATAAATTTAATTAAAAGCATAAAAATGGTATAAGTACTTTTCAAATAAATCCAAACTTTTGATTTGTGACTAATGTTATATTTAAATTATTCAAAAATATTGCATAAAGGTTAAATCCCTATCATCCTTATAATAATTATTAATAATTAAATTAAAATACTAAAAAATCAATTCCAAAATAAACACATATTAACATAATTATAAATTAGTATTAACCTAATTATATTAATTGCATTCTATATTTTATATTTATATCTATATTTCATTTCAATTTATAAACTAGATTATAATAAATCCCTTTGTTTTGTTTGAGCTTAACTCTCTTTTTTGTTTGAGGGTTGATGGTTGAGAATGACCTTCTCAAATTGTTGGACAACATTTATGTTGTAATTTTGAAAAGTGAAATGTGGAAATATTGTAAAAGAGTAATAAACCCTTTTGTATTGTTTGAGCTAAAACCCTTTCTGTTGAGTGAAGGTTTTGAGTTTCTTTAGTTAGATAATTTGAAATAAAATACGAGGTCATTCGTGAGATAAAGTGACGCTACAATATCTACAAAGTCCGTCATCCGTCATAACTCTTATAAGTCTTCGTTTCTTACTTCATTTGCACCATTACTAGAGTTTCAACTATACTTTTAATTTTAACTCTCGAGTTCATTACTCCAATTGTACCATAACTGGAGATCATTACTCGAGCTGCACCAAATGATTATCACATATAGTTTTAATTTTAAAAATTATTAATGATCATTACACGAGTGATCATTACGAGAGTTTTAATTTAAGAACCGTTTTAATTTAATTTTATGAGAGTGATCATTATGCGTAAATAGTAATTAATTATGCAAACTATCAGAGTGATCATTATGTGCAATTAATTTTATAAGAGTGATCATTTTTTTTTGTGAGTCGAGGAATCCGCAACATCGACAACGCCACGGAGACCGAGGGTCAACCCCTTTGGCTACCACTATAACCTCTCAGGGAACCGCCCAGCCTGCAAGAATGGTGCTCGGATAAGACGAGGCTCGAACTCGTGACCTGCTTAACAGCATGAACGCCTTAACAGTGCGTCCGCTGGCCACTAGACCATGCCCTTGCATGCATAAGAGTGATCATTTTAACGAGCCTCAAATTTTGTAGATTTCAAAGCAGAAGCAAAGAATATTGAAGTGTAAATAATTCAAACTAATTAATTATGTATAATTGTTATATTTTAAATTGTGATGAATGGATATACATATTACATATGTTTGTTTAAAAAATTATGGTCATTATAAATTAAATAATTAATTAAAATTTTGTTTGGAAAACAAATTTTAATTTATAAAGTATTTCTATGATGTTTGTGAGCTAACTTCTTTTGTTTATTGAATGTTGTAATTTTAATTAATTAGTAATTAATGAGTTAAAAATATAAAAAATATGGTTGAACTCTCTAACATTTGAGTCTCAATGTTTATTTGAGTGTTAAATGTGTTTTTGAAGTATACATAATTTTTTTACATTAAAAATATATTTTAAAAATAAAACCCATCATAAAAGTAATTTAATTTTGAAATTTTCATATATTCAAAAAGATTATGTTTTTTAATTATGTAGATTTCCTTTTACAGTTTTTAATACAAAGACATTCAAATAAATTCATGTTGTTTATTTTTATACATGTCAATATCATATTACACCTTAAAATAATGACATATCTCTTATATATTATATGACATATCTCTCTCATATTAAGTTACTTGGCATTCAAATATTTTAAGGATTAATGGAGATTCATCTTGATCGTCAATATATTAAAAAACTAGAAGGATTAAATATTTTCAAATGCAAACCTCTTTTAGAGTGAAAAACTTGAAAAAATATGTAACTCAAAAAAATTAAATCCTTGGTGATTTTGGTGATTTTTCAGATATATATATATATATATATATATATATATATATATCATCATCATCATCATCATCATCAACATGTACCCATGTCCTCCATTTTGAGAAACACATCAGTAAAATGTTTTTGGTATACAATTTTTAGTGAGATTCTAACTTTTAATTCTTTGTATTTAATTTTTGAATGGTTAAATGGATTAAACTCCTTGAAAATCCCTTTACATACTCTTAGAAATTCCAAAAAATATTTTCTACATTTCTATAAAAAAATGACTAAAAAATATACCATATATATATATATATATGATGTGAATTGGGTTTACCTCTAGTCATTGGGATGAATGATTGTTATCCTTTCTATCTACGTTCAATTTCAGAAAATGACATGTGCAGGTATAGATATTTTTAGCCTGAAAGGACCTATGTTGTTACACAATAACAAAAGCTAAATTTATGCAACTACTAGATGCACTAACAAGATTGTAACAATAACAATAAATCACACATGGATCATAAATGAGAGGAAATAAATACACTAGTATAGTACCTCTCTAACTAGTGATCCATGCTAAGGAGGAGGGCCCTTCTTCCTCACCATGGGTTGGTAAATTACACAACACTCAAGCTCATCAAATGAAACGTATGAAGCCATGAGTGGGAGATATTTGCATTGATGAGAATTATAGTACAAGATTACAATGATGGTAATCCATCCTTTCTTCTCTTTTTGTGCATTCATCGCTGCAAGAGAGTAAATTTTTATAAATTCATAATACATTTCTATTTTTGAAAGGAAATATAATCATGAGAATATCTTCTATTCTCATGTGATCTAAATCAAGACTATACAGTAACTTTCTTTTAGAAAATTATCCTAGTGGAAACAAAGTTGTAACAACTTTTCTTAAAATGCAATGATTTATCAATTTAAAATCCTAATTGTTTCAATTGGGTTTCTTTCTCTATCCTGATATGTGTCATCTCAATGGTTCAGCTAGCCTTGATTGCGTGTATTTCCAAATCAGTTTTCATTTAGAGAAAAACATGTCCAAAATAAGGTGATTGTATCCACAACATCAGCAAAGTATTTGCTCCATTCTTGGTGAGGAAAAACTAGGAAATATTCTCCTGTAACAACACATCACTGAGCTACACCCTCTCTAACAACCCTTTGTCATTTCATTAATAAAATAGCGTAACAAATTAGCTTCTATGGAAAATTAGAAAATAAAATGGATAATAAGGATAACATACAAAAATACCACATACTTTAGCTAATGATGATTATACAAGTAATAGGGCATTGCTTTGAGAGTCTGAAATGACAAGAAAAGGCAGGGAAAATAGGTGCAAAAAGATGCCAATTCTAGGTCTCAAAATATCCCCCCAAATTAAACATATGCATGTCTCCATGCAAATCCTTATAATTGGTTTCTGATATTCTAAGAATTGAACTTTGAAAAACAAAATTCCACAAATTTTTCTTTAGCAAGTTCTTTGTAAACTTAACATAAAAATAATTCCACTTCCCACAAATTATCATCTATCTATTATGTCTTATGCTACTAGTAAATATGGAGCCAAAAAAGAGGAAATTTGAACCTGATCCCATACTAAGTGGACCCACTTTTCCTGATACACTCACTACAAAAAAAAGGGAAGATATCATTCCTGAACAACTGAAGAACCACCTAAATTGTGAATATTGGAAGATATTGTTGCAAACATTTGCAAGATATAATCATTACTCTATGTTGTTCATATGTTGTCATGTATCGAAAAGGATTTCCTAAAATATTCATGAATGGACTATTTCCTTTACTGTTGTCATCCAACAAAGACTTTTAACTGTTATGTACAACACCTGCGGTAGCTAAAGTTGTATCTTTAGAATCAGAGACAAGTGAAGTTTTTCTCATAGCACCAGTGTTCTCTACATCTGTAGTAAGATGAAGTTTTGATTGCAACATATGGTCAAGTATGAGTAATAATGCAATCACGCACTTGGGAACTGAAAATTTTCCCTTATCGGGTTATTTTTCAGACAATTTTTCAATAAGTACAATGTATACCAAGAAGTCCATTATTGGCTCCTATATCTCTAGTAATGTTTTCTTGACTAAAAAATAATTCCAAAATATGAGAAATAGTTGAAAATGGACTAGTTCCTTTTTTAGATCCATCAACCTTACAAAGCTTTAGTTATTGAATAAGAAGGGAAATAACTCACAAACGGTATTAGCCTTTGTTTCACCTGCAAAAATTCACAATCAAATTAGTCATGGAAAAATCAATTGCATCTATACTTTGCAACAGATTCATACATGTAGTTAATATATCTAGAACGGGATGATTTTCTAGAGGTTTCTCTTCGTAGGAAACATATATTCCTTTTTCATTGCCATTTTCTTTGGAAATCTCAGAATTACCCAGTGACAAGGAAAGAGATTGGGCAAGTTTATCATCTTCTTACATTGGCTCCTTAAGATGACTTGTTGGGAAAAAAATAATCGGTGAGGGGGGGTGAATCGTATTTAGTGCGTACAATCAATATTTTACTTTTTCGTTTCTTAAAAACCCATACGCTACTTTACCGAACGAAACTAGCATATATACGCAAATATCCTTTACAGAACTCGCGTATGTCCAGAGATCTAATTATGTGTTTGAATCTTAACTCAGATCATTTCATTATTCATTCATCAGATATTTCAGAAACAGTAAACAGGTGCAGACAGAACAGAATAATCATCACACATATGCAACACACAAGAACACCAGGATTTTTAGGTGGAAACCCAATTCGGGAGAAAACCACCGCTGCCGTTGTTTCAGCCTTCAAATTTTATTATTAAGAAAACTTCTTACAATCATGTACTGGTGCAGACTCAAACCAGCACGCAGGCACCCACCTGCAGAAGGCTACAACCTTCTCTCGTTTACCAGCCTCTCCTGGAAGGGAGCTACAACCCCCTGCACTCGTTTACCAGCCTCTCCTGGAAGGGAGCTACTACCCCCTGATAACTTCTACTGGCAGAAAGCTTCCACTTTCATACTGAAGGCTTCAACCCTCAGATCCACTGCAGACCACGTTTCATCAATTTTCAAACTGGATCAAACAACTCCAACACAACCCTTTACTTGTCAATAAACAACCTTTGCCCAAAGCATCAAACAGAAAAGTGAAACCACTGTAGCCAGAATATAAGATATAACCCAGACTTCAGAATAGATATGCAGAAACACATTCAACCTTCAGCTACCATTAGATCAGAAATCGTACGCGCTTTTATTTAATCAGACCCACGTATATATGCACTTTCCATAAGACGAACCCGCGTATACTTTAGTACATTTTCCAAAGAAAACCCTAACTGCGCATACACACTTTTCTTTCCACAGACCCGCGTATACACGCGCTTTTCATGAAACGAACCTGCGTATAGATCTATAAAGGATAAATTTTGCAGTACAGACTAGATCTATAAACTTACCCAGATTTCTTCAATCTCTTCAACAGGATTGCGCCAGGTCTTCTTCACTTCTTTTCAGATCATCCTTGACATTCACCATTTCTAAATCTAGAGATCTTGAGCCTTCATCATGTTCATAGGAGCATCATAGATTCAGATCTATCAATTAGGAACAGGGTTTACCCATACAGATATACTTCAGAGTGAAGTATTCATCAAAGCCCAGACTCATGCACTCATTTTGCACAATGATTTTCTTCTCCTTATATAGGGTTACCCCTCATCAATACCATGAGTCAAAACCACATAACTCCCAATGGTATTCCTGGACGGGATCACATAGGCGAACCATCATTCAATACAATGGGTCAATACCATGGTAGTAACCCTTGGTTTTACAATTTTAGAGCACAATTGAGCATACACGACTTGGCACGTACTTTTCCGCGTGCATACGCTATTTCTCCTAGACAAACCCGCGTATGCCTTAAGACACACACTTTTCATCATTATTCTTGCACATGCCGATATTTATTTTTCTGGTACTTCTGCGTTTCTTGGAGAACATCAGATTTACATCATTAATGCATCAAGAACAACTTCATTAAGTAGGTTTCCATCATCTTCATCAAGTGGGTTGCCATCAAGGACAACACTCTGCATCATATTGCCAACAATCTCCCCCTTTGGACTTGATGGCAACCACGAAGGTGTTTGATCACCACAACAGATATATACATTGATTATAATCATTACACAATAACCATGTTACTCTCCCCTTATTCAAACACCATGTCACTCTCCCCCTTTGACATCAAGGGCAAAGGGTGGATCAAAACCAACACAAGGTTTTTCTCCTTGATGGTTTTTCTCCTTGAAAGTTCAAACATATTTTTCAATGAAGTAAATGACTCTATGACCTTCTTATCACCAAGGACTCATACATACAGCAAAGATCCAACCAAGTGGATTTACATAAGAGACTCAAATACCCAACCAAAAAGGGTTTACACATTTTGACTCAACTACCCAACCAAGTGGGTTTACAAATTTGAACAAGTCCTTACATGACTGAATATTACAATTTTACATCATAGGTCTCAACATGACCACGTTTCATCAAATTACAAATATGATTTTTCATGACCAATATCGGAAGGACCTCAAGAGAGATCATATTTCAGAATCATAAGCCAACAATGCATAATACCCAGCAAGGCTATTTCTCCCCCTGAACCTGTACATCAGTTTACTCCTTCATCTCCCCCTTAGCTTGTGCATCCTAAACAGTTTTCAACAAAAGATCATCAAGGCATCTTTACCCAATATAAAAGAATGAGACAGAAATATATGAGATAAAACTTCACCAGAGATACCATACAGCATCAGAGATATCAAACAGTGCTGCAGATGTGTTGTAAAATGCTGACCCCAACCAAAAATTGTCAGCAACTGACCATACGCGGCTTTCTGTGGATAAACTCACGTATATATGCGATTGTCTTTCAGGAAACCCGTGTATTCAATTTGATCTTCTAAATTTAAGCAGTTCTTATTTTCTTCCCAGCAGAGACTACTCCCAGCTTCTGTCTGAGATATTCAAACGCTTCCCTGGGCAGAGGTTTGGAAAATATATCATCAACTTGTTCTTTGGAGGGAACATACTCCAACTTCACCTTTTGTTCAAGCACTTGTTCACGTAAGAAGTGATACTTGATGGGAATGTGCTTGGTCTTTGAATGCATAACAGGATTCTTTGAGATACCGATGGCACTTGTATTATCACACATAATGGAGATAGGAGGTGTACATTTGATTTGAAAATATTGCAAGGTTTGCATCATCCAAAGGAGTTGAGTGCAACAAGACGCGGCAGCCACATATTCTGCTTCTGCTGTAGATAAGGCAATAGAATTTTTCTTCTTGCTGAACCAAGATACCAACCGGGACCCCATATAGAATGCACCACCACTAGTGCTTTTCCGATCATCAACATTTCTAGCCCAATCTGCATCCGTGTAAGCATGAAGAGTAAGATCAGCATTCTTTGGATACCATAGTCCAAAGTCTTGAGTTCCTTGTAGATATTTGAATATTCTTTTGACAACCTGAAGGTGAGACTCTTTTGGATTAGCTTGGAATCGTCCAACAATCCCAACTGCATGCATAATGTCTGGTCTAGTCCCAGTGAGATAAAGTAGGCTTCCTATCATTGATATGTATTCTGTTTGATTCACCGCGGGAGAATCATCATGAGAACTGAGGTTACATCCGGTTATCATTGGTGTACTCACAAGTTTGCATTATTCCATGCCATACTTCTTCAAAATTTTCTTAAGATATTTTGCTTGTGATAAGAATATTCCATCTGCAGTTTGATGCACTTGCAACCCAAGAAAGAATGTTAGTTCTCCAAGTAAGGACATTTCAAATTCTTGCTGCATGACAGAAGAAAATTTCTTACTCATATATTCTTCATTACTCCCAAAAATGATGTCATCTACATATACAACCACAATCAATAGTTTATCATTTTCAACCTTTGTGTATAAGTTGCTATCAGCAGACCCCTTTGAAAATCCTTGTTGATGAAGATATTTGTCAAGACGATAATACCATGCCCTTGGAGCTTGTTTGAGACCATATAGAGCCTTTTTAAGTCTACAAACAATATTTTCATCATTTCCCAAAATGAATCCTTCCGGTTTTTCTATATAAACTTCTTCTTCTAGATCACCATTGAGAAATGCAGATTTAACATCCATTTGATAAACTTTGATTTGTTGAAAACTTGAAAAAGCAAGAAACATTCTTATGGCTTCAAGTCTAGCTACAGGAGCAAAAGTTTCTTCAAAGTCTATACCTTCTTGTTGATTATACCCCTTGCAAACCAGTCTAGCTTTTTTTCTTATAACATCCCCATTCTCATTTAACTTGTTCTTGAATATCCATTTAGTTCCAATGATATTTTTATCATGTGGTCTTGGCACCAATTCCCAAGTGTGATTCTTTTCAATTTGATCAAGCTCTTCATTCATGGCTTGAATCCAACATTCATCTTTGCAAGCTTGATTGACATTGTGTGGTTCAATTGTGGATAGAAATGCCAGATAGCTAGAAGCTCCCACAAGAGTCCTCCTTGTTTGTACACCTGATTCCTTGTCTCCCAAAATTTGAGATTCAGGATGATTCTTTTGAACATATCTGGATGGAGCCTTTTTAGATAAATCATCTTCAGGTTCTTCATTGGATCCATTGTCTATATCATTTCCATTTGATGTAGAAGGACAAAAATCACCATCATCTTCTTCTGTTGCTTGTTTTTCTTCTTTAGGAGCTGTAGGAGACTCATCAATGACAACATCAATACATTCAACAATCTTTCGAAGCCTTTTATTGTAACATTTGTATGCTCTGCTTATAGATGAGTAACCAAGAAGTATCCCTTCATCTGATCTAGGTTCAAACTTGCCAAGCTTTTCATCATTATTTTTGATAAATCATTTACTTCCAAAAACTCTAAAATGCTTCACAGAGGGAGAATTACCATACCAGAGTTCATATGGAGTTTTGTCACTATTTACCCGAACATGTGCCTTGTTGAGAATGTTTACTGTTGTATGTGCTGCTTCTCCCCAGAAAGTGTCAGGTGTTCCAGAATCATCAAGCATGGCTCTAGCCATTTGTTGAACTGTTCTATTCATTCTTTCTGCTACGCCATTTTGTTGTGGAGTGCCAGCTACAGAGAACTGTCTTTTTATGCCATGTTGTTCACAAAATTCAAGGAATTCATTTGATGTATATTCTCCTCCTCGATCAAATCTAAGACACTTGATTTTTAGATCTACTTCATTTTCAACTAAAGCTTTGAAGATCTGAAATTTTTCAAATGCTTCATCTTTGTGTTTAATGAGCCCGATCCAACACATTCTAGAGTAATCATCAATAAATAAGATATAGTATTCTTCCCCACGTGGTGAATTTTCCCTCATAGGTCCACATATGTCAGTATGAATGAGTTCAAGAGGCTTACTTGATGATCCTTCTTTGGAATTAAATTGTACTCTGGTCTGCTTACCGAATTGGCAAGATTTGCATATGATACTCTCTGGTAGAGTAATATTGGGAAGACCACGAACAGCTTGAAGTTTGCTTGCTTTGTTGATTTGAGAGAAGCTCAGATGCCCCAGCCTTCTATGCCATAGCCAATTTTCTGAAGATTTGCTCAAGTAACATTGATCTTTGCAGTTCTTCAATACATACAGGTTGCTTGGAGTTCTTTTCCCTTTTATAATAGTTTTACCTATATCAAGATCACGAACCACACATTCTTTTGAACTAAAGACAACTTCTGTTCCTTGATCACACATTTGACTTACACTTAACAGGTTATGCCTTAATCCATCCACATACATGACATCATTAGCCTTCACCTTTTATTTTAGAAACACGGACCCTTTTCCTTTAATTACAGCAGGAGTATCATTTCCAAATGTAACTTTCTTTTCCTTTTCTAGAGAATTATATGCAAGAAGTTTTCTTTTGTCACCTGTCATGTGTCTTGAGCACCCACTATCAATGTACCATTGATTTTCTTCACCTTCTGCAAATAACGCTATTCCACAATTTTCAACCTGTAATTCCTTCTTTTTCCATACTTTGGAACTTGAAGGAGAATGTTGTTTTGGCTGGACTTTGCTCCTGCATTCAGATTCTTCATGGCCAAATTTATTGCAATAAGCACATTCAACTTCATTTTGAAGAGGAGAAAAGTTGTTATAGGTGTTCTTCTTTGGTTTAATATCCATCCTTTTCTTTCTTGCTTCTCTTGTCATGATGGTTTTATATGCAACACATTGAACAGCTTTATGACCAAAATTGTGACATGAGAAACATTATCCATTGAAGTAGAAATTTATGCGATCATGAAATCTTCTATTTGAATTTACCTGTTGATTGTTGCTTCTTTGAGAGATATCCCTTGTATTGTGATGATCATGCTTTACCTGTAAAGATTCTTTATTCCCTTGCTGAGTGGCTGAATGAAGTAAACCAGTTGTAGCTGCTTTTAGATAATTTGGTGCAGAAGCCTGAGAAGATTCTCCGGTATATCCAAGACCTGTCTTGATAAGAGGAGAACGTTGAACCTTGATAATCTCATCTAAGGTTTCAAATCCTTTAGCAAATCTAAGATTCAGAGTCTTTACTTTCTCAAGTTATTTTCTTAGACTTACTACTTCACATTCTAATTTTTCATTATGTTTCTTTGCTTCTTCATTCTGCCTTTTCAGAGTCTCTATGATTATTTTAATTTCTTCCAAGCATATTTTGAGTTGATTGTTTTGATCAAGAAAATCATTGTCATCTAGAGCATCCAAAAAAGCATCCTTATCATCTCTAGAATTATTTTCAAATGCCATGAGAATTCTAAGATCTTGTTCACATTCTTCCTCACTATCAGATAACCCATCATTGTCTTCATTTGTATAGTAGCTTTTCTTAGAGCTAGATCAATTCTTATTCCTTCTTGCTACTTCTTTCTCTTTAGCAGATGTTTCTTTATAAGGACATTTTGCAGCATAATGACCAACTCTTCCACAATTGAAACATTTGAAAGGAAGCTTACCTTTGAATCTTCCGGTTCCTAGTTGGAGTCTTCTCACAAAGTTTGCCTCATCTTCTTCTGAGATATATCCTGATCCTTCCGGTTTTTGAACTTCTTTCCCTTTTGTAGAAGCTTTAAAAATAGCTTCTTTGACTTCAGATGGTCCTCCTCTCCTCATTTCATATGCAGTCAATATGCCATGAAGTTGCACCATAGAAAGATTTTGAATATCCTGTTTTTCTTCAAGGGCAGAAACTTTTGATTCAAATTTTGCCGTTAGCGATCGTAAAATTTTCTCAACCAAAGTAGTGTTGGATATTGTTTCACCCAGATTTCTCATACGATTTACAACATCATCAATACGTAAAAAGAAACTGGCAATACTCTCATCACCATGCATCTTTAAATTTTCATATTCAATTCTGAGAGTTTGGAGTTTTGCACTTTTTACCTTTGCGTCGCCTTCATAACTTAGAATGATTTTGTCCCATATTTCCTTTGCTGTATTCAGCTGCATGACTTTGACAAATTCTGATTCAGTTAGACTTCCTGTTATAGCATTGACCGCTTTTGCGTTTGATTCATAATTTTTCCTTTCAGTTGGATCTGTTGGTGTAGCAGCTGGATATTGATATCCTTGTTCAACAATGGCCCATACATCAGCTCCCATAGACTGAAGATAGGATCTCATCCTCACTTTCTAGAAGATTAAATTGCTTCCGTTGAAGAGCGGGGGCTTGATAGATGTTGTTCCCTCATGATTTCTCATCTTGCTTGATCTTCCTTCTAGCGGCTAAGCTTTTTCAGAAGGACCTGCTCCGATACCAATTGTTGGGAAAAATACTGAGAGGGGGGGGGTGAATCAGTATTTAGTGCAGACAATCAAACTTTTACTTTTTCCTTTCTAAAAACCCATACGCTACTTTACTGAAGGCAACTAGCGTATATACGCGGATATCCTTTACAGAACTCGCATATGTCCAGAGATCTAATTATGTGTTTGAATCTTAACTCAAATCATTGCATTATTCATTCATCAGATATTTCAGAAACAGTAAACAGGTGCAGACAGAACAGAATAATCATCACACATATGCAACACACATGAACACCAGGATTTTTAGGTGGAAACCCAATTCGGGAGAAAACCACCGTTGCCGTTGTTTCAGCCTTCAAAATTTATTATTAAGAAAACTTCTTACAATCATGTACTGGTGTAGACTCAAACCAGCACGCAGGCACCCACCTGCAGAAGGCTACAACCTTCTCTCGTTTACCAGCCTCTCCTGGAAGGGAGCTACAACCCCCTGCACTAGTTTACCAGCCTCTCCTGGAAGGGAGCTACTACCCCCTGATATGAGGACCAGTTTCTACTGGCAGAAAGCTTCCACTTTCATACTGAAGGCTTCAACCCTCAGATCCACTGCAGACCACATTTCATCAATTTTCAAACTGGATCAAACAGCTCCAACACAACCCTTTACTTGTCAATAAACAACCTTTGCCCAAAGCATCAAACAGAACAGTGAAACCACTGTAACCAGAATATCAGATATAACTCAGACTTCAGAATAGATATGCAGAAACACATTCAACCTTCAGCAACCATCAGATCAGAAATCATACGTGCTTTTATTTAATAAGACCCACGTATATACACGCCTTTCAGAAGATAAAACTGCGTATACTTCAGTACATTTTCCAAAGAAAACCCTAACTGCGCATACACACTTTTCTTTCCACAGACCCGCGTATACACGCGCTTTTCATGAAACGAACCTGCGTATAGATCTATAAAGGATAAATTTTGCAGTACAGACTAGATCTATAAACTTACCCAGATTTCTTCAATCTCTTCAACAGGATTGCGCCAGGTCTTCTTCACTTCTTTTCAGATCATCCTTGACATTCACCATTTCTAGATCTAGAGATCTTGAGCCTTCATCATGTTCATAGGAGCGTCATAGATTCAGATCTATCAATTAGGAACAGGGTTTTCCCATACAGATATACTTCAGAGTGAAGTATTCATCAAAGCCCAGACTCATGCACTCCTATTGAATAATGATTTTCTTCTCCTTATATAGGTTTACCCCTCATCAATACCATGAGTCAAAACCACATAACTCCCAATGGTATTCCTGGACGGGATCACATAGGTGAACCATCATTCAATACAATGGGTCAATACCATGGTAGTAACCCTTGGTTTTACAAATTTAGGCGCGTTGGGCATCTGACAACACGATACTTTTCATCACATCTAGCTACTTCTTCTGAACAAACCGCGCATATGGCATAGACATGCACTTTTCATCATTAATACACACATCTTTGGTATTTATTTCCCACTGGTATACCGTTTCTTGTAGAACATCAAATTTACATCATTAATGCATCAAGAACAACCTCATTAAGTAGTTTTCCATAATATTCATCAAGTGGGTTGCCATCAAGGACAACACTCTGCATCATATTGCCAACATGACTAAAAACACTCCTGCTTGATTCAGCAATTATTTATTGCTTACACCTCCTCAATGCTTCCTCTGCCCTGGACATATGGTCAAGTATGAGCAATAACAAAGTAACCCACTTGGGAACTGGAACTTTTTCCCCTGTCGGGCTATTTGGCATAATTTTTTTTAATAATTCCAATGTACACCAACAAGTCCATTCTTAGCTCCTATATCTCTAGTATTGGTGTCTTCACTAAAAAATAATGAAAAAATATGAGAAATAGTTGATAATGGACTAGTTCCTTTTTCAGATCCATCCACCTTACAAAGCTTTAGTTGTTGAATAAGAAGAGAAATAGCTCATAGACAATAGTAGCCTTTGTTTTGGCTACACAAAGTCACAATCAAATAAGTCATGGAAAAATAAATTGTATATCTACTTTCCCACAAATTCATACATGTATTTAAGATATTTGCAACGTGAGGATTTTCTAGCGGTTTCTCTTCATAAGAAACATATCTTCTTTTTTCATTGGCATTGTCTTTGGGAACCTCATAATTACCCAATGACAAGGCAAGAGCTTCAGAAAGTTCATCATTTTCTTGCGTTGTCTCCTCAAGATGACTAAAGAGCCACTCCATAGCCAATTCAACACTATTTGTTTCAACACACCTCAATGCTTTCTTTTCCCAAGACATATGGTAAAGTAAGAGCAATAATAAGTCACCCACTTGGGAATTGAAACTTTTTCCCCTATTAAGCTATTTGGGCATATTAAAAATTTCAATCTATCAAATATACACCAACAAGTCCATTATAGACTCCTATATCTCTATTAGTGTTGTATTCACTTAAAAATAATTCCAAAATATGAGAAATATTTGATAATGGACTAGTGAATTTTTTAGATCCATGCATCTTACAAAGCTTTAGTTGTTGAATAAGGGAAATAACTCACAACTGGTACTATCCTTTCCTTCAGCTGCACAAATTCACAATTAAATCGACCATGTAAAAATCAATTGCATATGTACTTTGCAACAAATTCATACATGTACTTAAGATATCCACAAGAGGAGGATTTTCTAGAGGTTTCTCTTCATCAAAAACATATCTTCCTTTTTCATTGGCATTTTCTTTAGGAACCTCAGAATTACCCAGTGACAAGGAAAGATCTTGGGCATGTTCATCATCTTCCTCTGTTGGATCTTCAAGATGACTAAAGAGCCAGTCCATAGCCAGTTCAACACTATTTGTTTCAACACGCCTCAATTCTTCCTCTACCCGGGACATATGGTCATGTACGAGCAATAACAGAGTCACCAACTTGGGAACTAAAACTTTTTCCCCTATTACATTATTTGCCATAAAAAAATTCTATAAGTCCAATGTATACCAACAAGTCCATTCTTGGCTCCTATATATCTAGTAATGTTGTCTTCACTCAAATATAATGCCAGCATATGAGAAATAGTTGATAATGGACTAGTGCCTTTTTCATATCCGTCGACCTTGGAAAGCTTTGGTTGTTGAATAAGAAGGGAAAGAACTCACAAACGCTACTAAACTTTGTTTCGGTTACACAAATTCACAATCAAATTAGTCATGGAAAAAGAAATTGCATTTTTACTTTGCAACAGATTCATACATGTAGTAAAGATCTTTACAACGAGAGAATTTTCTAGAGGTTTCTCTTCATAAGAAACATCACTTCCTTTTTCATTGGAATTCTCTTTGAGAACCACATAATTTCCCTGTGACAAGGTAAGAACTTGGGCAAGTTCATCATCTTCTTGTGTTTCATCCTCAAGATGACTAAAGAGCCACTCCATAGCCAGTTTGACAATATTTATTTCAACACACCTCAATGCTTCCTCTTCCCTGGACATATGGTCAAGTATGAGAAATAACATAGTCACCTACATGGGAAATGAAACTATTTCCCCTATCAGGTTATTTGGCATTAAAATTTTCGATAAGTGCAATGTATACCAATAAGTCCATTCTTGGCTGCTCTATATCTAGTATTGTTGTCTTCACTCAAAATTAATTCCAAAATATGAGAAATATTTGATAATGGACTAGTGAATTTTTCAAATCCATCCACCTTACAAAGCTTTAGTTTTTGAAGAAGAAGGGGAGAAAATCACATACAATACTATCCTTTATGTCAGCTACACAAAGTCACAATACAATCAGTCATGGAAAAAGAAATTGCATATGTACTTTGCAATAGATTCATAGATGTAGTTAAGATATCTGCAATGGGAGGATTTCCTTGAGGTTTCTCTTCATAAGAAACGTCTCTTCCTTTTTCATTGGCATTGTCTTTGGGAACCTCAGAATTACCCAGTTAAAAGGAAATAGCTTGGGAAAACACACCATCTTCTTACACTAGCTCCTCAAGATAAGTAAAGAGCCACTCCATAGTTAGTTCAAAACTATTTGTTTCAACACACCTCAATGCTTCCTCTGCCTTGGAACTTGGAAATCCCATGTCAACCATCATAGGAATGGCAGCCCCATCAGGTGGATGACCTATAAAATGTTGACATGTGCTTCTAGGAATACCATTATTGCTTCTTTTAACATCACCTATGGCAGTGTATACATGGGTAACTATGGAAACAACAAAGGTAATCAAAGATGGACAACAAAAAAAAAATTGGATTACTCCAGATAGTTAGAACAACATTGAGAATGTAAGATTGTATAGTGTGAACAAAAACCTTTGGATCCCTTGGAACAATGACAAATCCTCCAACAAATGAGCCTCCAAAAAATGGTTGCACTAACTATGATGTAAAGGGTACAATTAACAATGAAGAACAATTCACAAGGTACTCCAAAAGCCTCCAATAGCTTCGTAATTCCTATAAAAAACAAGATGCATGATCTAGCTTGTAATTATCAATACCTTTGCGATTTTCTGTTTACATTCTTCATTGTGACATAAATGGTACTATCCATGGTAAATGACTTGATGCTTCAAAAGTAATCAAGAGACTTTTATTTATACCATGAGCATAGAGACAATTCACCACTATTGTACTGCACATTCGTTTAGATTATCATATATAACTGTTGTTATGTCATCCATAACTTTCCCAGGGTAGTGACACTTTGAAGAAATTGATGACTCAAACTTTGATGAGTAGCTGAGATATAGTTCTCATCCACATCAAGAGTGTTATTAAAATATTTTACAATAATAAAAGCCACACTCTTGGTTGTTGCACTAAGTGATCATGTAGCATCGTGGCATTGATTGGGCACTACCAAAACCTTCACAAGAGTCACCTAGAATGATTACATTGTAGATGCAACCTTATTGATAGTCTTAAATTCTAGGAGATTAAATGAATACATCTTAATTTTGTGGTCTTGAGATGCTTCCCCTACCCTCCAATGTCAACCTCTTATGCATCTTCATGTCGCTTAAGCTAAACAAGGTGCATTATTAAAATCCCTTAGATATCATTGTCCCTTATTTTATGGTGATGTAGTCTTGTTTGTATAACATAAATATATCCAGGTTAAATGGACCAATGACAATCAGTTCCATTTCTCATATCTTTAGAATTCCCTGTAATAGTCAAATATGAGACTATTAGATTCAATAATTTCATAGCCAAAATATGAATCAGAAAATAAACTTGCACATCAACTAAATTATATTCAATATAGTACTTAAAAATGATGTCTTCAATTGAGCTTTTCCTCCCTTTCAAAGTGAGATATTAGTTTAAATCTTCACAATAGTGGGCGGGGTCTGTAGTCCTTCCAATTGTAATTTAACCTTCTATATAATTATACATAATCATTTTAAAATGCATTAAATCTCTTTTAAAAAATGAGCCCATTAAAAAGAAATTGTTAAATATAATATACCATTAGAATTCAATGAAACTGGAAAATTTAAATAAAAGAATTAAGAACCATATTCTAGAGAACACAAAACTTGCACCTCTATCAAACCACATGTTCTCATATATATTACTAATTATGGGATAATTAAATTGTAATTTCCAAGTAGGAGTGCAATAAAAGCAAAAAGAAATAAGTCTTACCAATATAGCGGCCAAGGCATGCTCTAGTGTTGTACACATCAAAGGTATTCTCGTACCATGAAAACCACATTGTCAAAGTGAAATCTATTTGGAATATATAGATATAAAGAAAACTTAACCAAGTGAGGAATGGGAAATTATGACAGAGAAGTATGATATAGTGGAATTCATAATCATATACTTCTAATATCATTATAAATTTCATAATGTATCTTAATAATTTCATTGCTAAGATATAAATTTATCAACCTGAGAAATCTCCACTATGTGAAGAAATTTATATACAATCTTTATAAAAATATAACTTTGAGGAATCTAAAATTAGAGAAATTCGTATTCCTTTAAAATTTATTGAAAAAGTTGTAACAGAACTTCAACAAATCATTAACAAACGTTCTCTGGTAATACACAACCAATATAAGTTATGGAAATTTCCCAATTCGAAAACAATAGGAAGACAGTTGTATTAATTAATATAGAGAAATGACTACCTATGGGTCAAATTGATTCAATTGGGGAAACTTTTATTTTACCCATACGAATTGGAAATAGATAAAAAAAAAATGTATTTACAAACAATTTCAGAGTCAAAACTTAGAATTCAATTATATGAAAAGGAAAAATGTGTATATTAAGCAGACTAACTCAAACAAACGAGAAGTTGAATCTCAGGATAGGGTGAAATCCTGTATTGCAATGAACAAAGTTAAATTTTAGAGCCAGAGTGTAAGGAAGAAGGTCATTACCTCTTCTCTGGCCGTAGGAAATACATTTTAAATAAAGCAAATTTTGATATAAATCTAATGCAATAGAAACCTTGAAAAAGATATGTAAATATAAACATTAACAATTCCATAATGAGATAGATATTCCTGCTTCGGTATAATACATTTAAAAGAAATGATGAGTAGAAAAAGTATAGAAACGATGCCATGAGACAAAGATAAAATGTGGGGTTTCTTACTTGAAAGACGAATGTAAACTACAAAAGGTGAAGTAAAACGTTCAACTCGTGTCTTGAGTAAGGTCACGCATAAATGAACAGATATATTGAAGACGTAAGAATACTAGACTTACAAATTCAAGATAGATTCATGGTAAGAACACGAGGAGGGTTCCTCTGTTCTCTGTTTGCTCTAGTGGAACAACAGAAAAAATGAAATTACAAATGAAATGATGGAACCAAAAAGCCTATTCATTCAATGTATTTAAAAACCTAGAATAGATCAACACTATTGATGAAATCAGAGATCTATCATTCGCCTGTCCTTCGACCATATGGATAGCCAAGTGATAGTCAGGTAGGAAATGAATTTTCATTAATAGGGTGAGAAAAACGAAACAATAAGGATTTACTACACCTGAACACATACAGAGATATTCGATAATTTCAATTCGAATTATACAGATCATCCAACCAAACCTAAATGTAACATAACATATTTTAATTCACATGTATGATCTAGAAAGGTTCCATAGTTCATAAACATTATGGGAGGGTTAGAATAAATATTACGAATATCTGAACATATATATATATATATATATATATATATGTGTGTGTGTGTGTGTGTTTGTGTGTTGGGCTAAGATATATATGTATTCATATTCATAAATCCTGAGGTAGAGCATATGGTATATGTAAATGGTTTTTTCCCCTTAGTACAAAAATATAAGGAATATACGAGGGATATAACGTTTCAATTATGTTGATATGTAGGAGTATAAATTTAATTAAGATAGATATATATGGCTCTATTTAGGATATATATCCACAACACTATAATAATCCTATAAGTTCGGAAATTATAGTAATAAAGTATAAATTGAAAAATAGAATTTAGTTGTGGAAGAATTATAAGTAAAGAAAACATAATGAACTAAGTATAACTTCTATGTAATAAATGTTAAATCATCCTAAGGTTTTAAATAAGGAAAGTTTTACCTTATAATGAATAATGGTAAGCAAAA
This sequence comes from Pinus albicaulis, assembly GCA_034641835.2. Taxonomy (NCBI): domain Eukaryota; kingdom Viridiplantae; phylum Streptophyta; class Pinopsida; order Pinales; family Pinaceae; genus Pinus; species Pinus albicaulis. The sequence continues at coordinate 25,546 of JAXQQM020064050.1, read as the reverse complement.
GAGTTAGGATAAAGATCAAATACATAGTATATTTTGTGTGTTAATCAACCTAACAAGGTCCTTTAGTATTTGCTATAAAATGAAGAAGAGACTACCACATTCCACCAAATTGTAAGCACAACTAAATGTTAATTTCTTGTAAGTGGCAATGTGGAAATATTGAAATGAATTTTGTGAAATAAAATAAATAAATTTATGTGACGTTGCCACCATACCATCTCAGTTTGTGTAACCTTAGTATCATGTCACTTCTAGGCAATTTCATCAGTCAAGAGACCATTAAAAGCCGTCCAAATCAGAAAATATTAATCGACTACTACTGTTGTATTCTGATCCTGTCCGTCCAAATCTCAATTCTAGTTTCCAATGGAGTGGCAAGCGAAAGAAGATCCGATGGAAATGCAGAGCTGCTGTAGCATTTCCATGGGATCTTCGGTGGGATGCTATACTCATTCATGGGATCTTAGGAAAATGAAAACGAAAAGATGCTACATCATTTCCATAGGATGCTAGATGCCACTCCATTGTATCAGTTGTACAACGTCATCCTCCTAAGCCTAAGGTGAAGCTATAAAGTCTTCCAATATAACTCTGCCCTTCATGAAATATAACTCTGCCGTTCAGTTGCACCATTAATGGAGTTGCGACTATAGTTTTAATTTTAACTCTCCCATTCATTAATCTAGTTGTACCATAACTTGAGATTATTACTAGAGTTACAACTAGTTTAATTTTAACTCTGTGATTCATTACTCCAATTGCACCATTGCAGAATTAACATTAGGTCTACATGTGAAAAGTATGAGTGAGCATTTCGTTTGGAACCGTTTAGCCTAAGTTTTAATTTGAGAAGTATTAGTGAGCTGTCTGTTGAGTGAAGCTTTTGAGTTTCTTTAGTTAAAAAATTATGGTCACTATAAACTACATAATTAATTAACATTTTGTTTGGAAACAATATCAAGAATTTTAATTTATGCATAATTAATTATGTATTACTTGTGTTTAAAAAATTATGGCCATTATAAATTAAATAATTAACTAACATTTTGTTCTTGAAACAATATCAAGAATTTTAATTTAAAAAGTATTAGTGACGTATGTGACCTAACATCTAGTGTTTATTGAACCTGGTAATTTCAAGTAATTAGTAATTAATGAGTTAAAAATATAAAAAATATGTTTGAACTCTCTAACATTTGAGTGTCAATGTTTATTTGAGTGTTAAAAGTGTTTTTTAAGTGTAGATAATTTCTTTGTTCATAAAAGTAATTTAATTTTGGAATTTACATATATTCAAAAAGATTTTGTTTTTTAAATATGTAAATTTCATTTTACATTTTTTAATATCAAGACATTCAAATAAATTCATGTTGCTTATTTTTATACATGTCAATATCATATTACACCTTAAAATAATGACATATCTCTTATATATTATATGACATATCTCTCTCATATTAAGTTACTTGGTATTAAAATATTTTAAGGTTAATGGAGATTCATCTTGAACCTCAATATATTAAAAAATTAGAGGGATCAAATATTTTCAAATGCAAAACTTCTTTTAGAGTGCAAAATTTGAAACGAAATTGTAACTCAAAAAAATTGATTCCTTGGTTATATATATATATAGCATCAACATGTACACATGTCCTCCATTTTCAAAAATATATCAGTAATTTTAGTATACAATTCTTAGTGAGATTCTAACTTTTAACTTTTAATTCTTTGTATTTAATTTTTGAATGGTTAAATGGATTAAGCTCCTTGAAAATCCCTTTACATAATCTTAGCAATTCCGACAAATATTTTCTACATTTATATAAAAAAAATGACTAAAAAAGATACCCATAGTATATATAGTTGATGTGAATTGGGATTACTTCTAGTTGGTGGGATGAATGATTTTCCAAGGTGTTTGTCTTCCTTACCAAACACTCATTACATGAATTATATTAATTGATATAGGAAGAAATATTCTTCAGCCCTACAAATCAATGCATTCTCTGAAAGATCAACATCATCTCCTTTTCTTGTTTGAATAACTTTACTTCCTCCCACAATTCTCCTACCTACAATCTTGCTAGTTTCCCTTCTTCCTTAATATTCACCAAGTCGTGAACCAACAAGTTTTCAGCCCATGTCATCTTAATATTGTCGACGATATCATTATGTTTACTCATAGATATAACTTTCTCTTTTCAACTAGATCTCAAACCTATTCCATTTATATAATTCCACGATTAGAAATACTTATTACAAGAAATTCAAATTGAGTTATATCCAATTCTATTGTAGTAGTAGACTCAACCATTTCACGCAATATTTATTCATTTCCCTTCCTGTTTAATTGCACTCTCTTAGATGCTAGTTCTTGTGGACCAACAACATCATTGATATGTTCTTTTGGAGTATTCACTTGATCTATTTCAGTTTTCTTTGTTTCAACTTATTTTTCTTGTGGAATAGTAGCATCGTTAACTCGTTCTTGTGGAATAACACACTAATTTTCTCCATCCCACTATGCTTCAACTACTATTTATTTTTTAATGGCAACCCCATTATCACATTAACGTGGAATAATAGTTTGGAACTCCTCATCCTATTCTTCAACTTGAATCCCAAGTGAGACAGTGGTTGGCTCCTCACAACCTGCATCCTTGATAATTTGTCTACAACCTGGCATAGTTGTTCAACTATGTCAGCAAGAGACACTCGTTTTTCCACCTCTAATAAGTTTTCCAATAATGTCTATTTCTTAAATCAAAATTCTTTTGTGATCATGGAAATTTGTTTCTTAGGTTTTCATTTTATTCTTTTAATTCATTAATTTTTTGATTAAGAGGAAAATTTTTGGATTTACCAAGTAAAGGAATAATTTCCTTTTCCATTGTGGGTTATTCTTTGTGTCCTTCACTTGGTTGTTCATATGTTTCCATTATTTATGTTTTATTAGGATGTACTTCGAGAATTGGGGTAGTTTATCATGTAAAATTTAATCACATTATATCTTAGGGCTTTCCCCCCAATGCCTTCTTCGATGACCATGTCCTTGTTATTCTCCTTTACGAAGGTTCTCCTTTCTTACATACTTTTTAAGTTTTATCTTTCTTAGCTACCTCTATTTTAGTTTTTTCTAGTTTAGGCATTTTTAATTCAGGAACCTTTGTTTCACGTGTTTTTCTTCAACAAGGCTTTTGTAATGAAAAATCTCAGATTGTCTACTAGATGCATCCATTAGGTTTTTAATTCGACCCCTCTTCACGAAACTCCTGATTTCAAGACCCATATAATGAGGGGTAGGATGTGTAATTGCCATTTCTTCCAACATTTTTTCAATGCTTTCCTCTTCTTCTTCTTCTTCTTTTCTCCTTTCCTCCTTAGGCGATGGTGCATGTGGTCTTTCTATAAATATATTCTACGTGCTTCCGTGATATTGTAGGGAATCAATTATAATAAATTTGATTAACATATGATAAGTTAACCATAACTTAAGATAATTTTCGATACTTACTTGACTCTTATGTTGTAATGATTTTAGAATATAATGGATCATATTAATTAATTTCATGTTGTGAAAATGACCTAACACTTGAAAGTGGTAATGAAATACAACCCCAAAGCGCTCCTCAAATGTGATAAGTTCATGAACAAAATAACCTACAATTTCCCAAGGCTGAGGAAGTTATTGTATAAATTATACAAACAATGTGTATATCAATGGATTCAATCTGATAATGCGATATGATAAAGAAAGATAATGAAACCTTCTACAAATCAATTGTGAAAAATAAACATCAACACCAATCACAACAAGTAAAGAAAGAAGGAAATCAATACACAACACATATAATTTTCCATGGGAAATCTTGCTGCTCCAAACCCCTCTATATTCTATTGTATATTCACCAAGGATTCTAAAACAATTACAAAGCACTCTTCTCAAAAGATTCTCCTCCACTCTGTCGATCGTCTAACACTAATCCATGCAAAATTGGACCAACACTTAGCCAATTCTCAACTTCTCTTCAACCTGCCTTTCTTACAATGAAATGATTTATCAATTGAAAATCCTAATAGTTGGTGGCCTTGATTGGGTGTATTTCCAAATCGATGTTTGTTAGGAGAAAAACATGTCCAAAATAAGGTGATTGTGTCCACAACATCAACAAAGTATTTGTTTCATTAATAAAATAGCCTAATAAATTAGCTTCTATGTGAAATTAAAAAAAAAAAAATGGATAATAAGGATGACATATGAAAAGGAAACATAGTTTAGGTAATGATGATTATAAAAGCATTAGGGGATGTCTTTGAGAGTTCAAAATGACAAGAAAAGGTGGGGAAAATAGGTGCAAAAAGATGCCAGTTCTGGGCCTCAAAATATCCCCCCAACTTAAACATATGCATGTCCTCACACAAATCCTTATAATTGGTTTCTGATATACTAAGAATGGAACTTTGAAAAACAAAATTCCACAACTTTTTCTTTAGCAAGTGCTTTGTAAGTTGAAGATAAAAATAATTCCACTTCCCACAACCTATCATCTATCTAGTATGTGTGTTGCTACTAGTAAATAGGGAGCCCAATGAGAGGAAATTTGAACCTGATCCCATACTAGGATCAACCAGACCCAATTTTCCTGATACACTCTATGTATTGAGGTGCACTAGAAAATGCATGTACAAAATTAAGAAAGAATTAAAGGTCTTCATTCCTTAATTCCTTCGTGTAGGATTCCAATCTAAGCATACAACCTTCCAATGAATTCTTCCTCAACACCTTTATAATACAAACAAAACATTCTAGAACCGTATTCTTGAACTCCATCGACATATTTTTTAGTGGTTGGGTGCCACTAGTACAAAGTGGCTAATTTGTTACTAAAAAAACGACTAAAATTCGCATATAAACGACTATTTTTCGATCGGTGACCAATAGTAGCTAATTTACAGTATCTTATAATGCGACCAACTTTTGGTCGTTTTTAGCTTAGTCATTAATTGGTTATCTCAATTTTGTTATCTAGTTGTATATTTGGTCATTGATTTGGTCATTGATTTAGTCATTGATTTGGTCACTAATTTAGTCATTCATTTGGTCTTTCATTTTGTCACTGATTTAGTCATTCATTTGGTCACTGATTTAGTCATTATTTTAGTCATTGATTTGGTCTTTTATTTGGTCATTAAATGTCACAATTAATGACCAAATATACAACAAAATATATTACTATATGATCACCCGAGAAAACCAATTAATGACCAAAGAACTATGACCAACATGTTGGTTGTGTTATAAGATACTGTAAATTAGCTACTAATAGTCATATATATGCAAATTTTAGTCATTGTTTGAAACCAATTAATGACCGAAGAAATGTGACTAAATTTTAGTCGTGTTATAAAATACTGTAAATTAGTTACTAATAGTCGTATATATACAAAATTTAGTCATCATTTGTAGTCACAAATTTATCATTTGCAGTAGTCATTTATTCATTATATAAACGGCTAATTTAGTAGTTTATATTCATTTCATTAATAATCATTATAAATGACTAATTTAGTCGCATATTCATTTTATTTGTGTTCATTATTAATCAACATAAATTAATTTGTATGATTTAAAAAATGTCATGCAATGTGCATGTTCATCTAATATGAAAACACAAAGTCGCATATTTTAATTACAATACTAAAAAACATCAAGTGCAACTATAAATAATTTCAACCACATAAATTATATTATATGAAATGTTAAAACATTACAATATGAGTTTCCAACTTTATATTAGTTGGACTACAATTTACACATGAAATGATGTTTCATCACTTCAAAACATTATCGTTGTGTTGTCAAGGCATTACAGGTGAATTCACCAACTCTGAAGACTTGATCATCAATCTTTATATGTGTGTCTTATGCGAGATATTGGTTCTAAGGGTATCACCAGACCAGTTCTCCTCTCTCTTTTTGCATTTGTCGCTCCAATTTTATTGCTCTTCTCTTTTTTCAATTCATGCTTCTTACCATCAATACTGATTTCATTTTCTGAAAACAAAAGAAAATACAATGCACTGTAAGAAATGAAAGACAATGAACACTAAAATATAACATAAATTAGATTATAAATAGTTTATACAACATATACCTTAACATCAACAATGTCAAAGAAATTTTCCTTCAGCATCAATTTCTGCAAAATAAATGTCATGTTATTCTTTCCCATTTCTCAACATGCTACATACGATAAATTGAAAATCACATAAAACCAAGAGCAAACCCTTTTCTAACCAAAATAAACAAACAAACAGTGCCTCTAATAAAAATTCATTATAATATTAGCAAATGAAAAGAGAGCTAGTGGACCATTTGTGTTGTTTGACTTTGCATATTTTTGTTATAAAGTGCTTGAGCTTCAGGAACCAACAAATGTGAGCACGAGCTAAAAACTAACCAACCATTCACTAGTCAACATGAGAGATCACAAATAAACCACAAAATTGATCAGGCATTAAAATTGTGAGCAAACTACCTTGAAATTTTCTTCTTGAGAAATACCTCAAAATCCCCTCGTTTCTAATAAGCTTCCTGGCTATGTACCTCCATCCTTGATTTCCCTTGCTATATCTTAAATAAAAAATATCCCTTCAACAACCAATTTTGCGAGAATCCTACCAAGTAACTCAAGAGCCTTGTGTGCATCAACAGTAGCATCTTCCAATGAAAATAGTACAATCTCCAACCTAGAAACATCAAAATTATATATAGTTATAATGTTGAAAAGTGTAACTAGGTAGGTCTTCCTTATAATGACTATGTAATTATGTACTTATGTAAAGATGAATTCAATAATAATAAAATGAATTTTTGGTTTACTTGCTTCATGGGTTTCATGAGCAAGATTCTTAGTATAGGTCTATAGACTTCTTCTTGATGTCTATTAGGTACATAAGTGTAATTAGGAGTCATGTAAAAGGCGTGAAGAATACCCTCCAGGACGTTGTAGAAGAATGGCTTACAAACGTTGAAGATATGCCTATGAAGTCAACCTACAAAGAAATGTAAAGTCGGCCTACTTAATGGCTATAAGGTCGGCTTAATTACTTGGCTAGAACTACTATATATACCCTACATATGCTGCGGTTAAGAGAACATATCTGCGGATGATACTGAGGTTATACAACGTGCAAAAGAAGAAAGTTTTGCGGATTCTACTGAGGCAATACAGCGTAAAGAAGGGAGCAAAGATTAAGTTAACGTCTGGGGTAGAACACATTAAAAGAAAGAACAGATTTGCGGATCTGTCTCTGAGGTACTTCGGATATTTAAGTAACAATTACAGTCAAGTTTGAAGTTAACAAAAGGTGGAAGAAAGAACAGGAATAACGTATTAGTTTGAAGGTATAACAAATCAGATCTAAGGACAAGATTGTCTACATATAAGTCTGAAGGTGACAACGTTTGAAAGATAGCAAATACAAGAACAGTTTTGATTGCAGACTTATCTAAAGGAAGAACTGAATGATACACCTTCCAAGGTAGCTGAAGGACGTATTCTACAAAAGCAGCTAAAGGTTAGTAATTGCTGAAGTAACTGGAAGATTGAGATATTGACTAAAGGATATGATTAAGTTATCTCTGAGGAAAGAATTGTAAAAGTCAAAAACCTCAAGTAAGGAAGGTAAATCAGAGATTTACCTTCCTAACTTATTGCAAAATACTCAGTTACAAGAAAGATCAATTTTGTCTCTACATTTGTATAAGCACTTTGATAATTGACTTAATGAAGGATTAACTCAGCAAGCTCACAAGTAGTTATCAAGAAGAGAATTTGTATTAATCTATAGCCCTTAAATTCTCAACATGGTATCATCATTATGGTTATGATCAAAGGCAGTTTGAAAGGACTCGAAACATTCTAAAAGGACCTATGTCAAAAGGGCTCAAATCTTAGTAAGACAGTCCAATAATTAAACTAGGTGCAAGTTCACAAGAAGGGTCAATCTCAATGACATCACAGTGTTGAAATTACCTCTGCCTCAATTCAGTACTACTCTTATAAGATTATTTCGATACCACAGCAGTGAGGAGAATGAGTTATAAAGGTGTATTTACAGTTAAGGCTCGGTGTGACAAAAAGATATCAGTATAATCCGTATTACGGTGAAGATATTCAGTGTTATAATCACAGGTCAACTACAGTCTCGGTATAATCAATCACATGATAAGTATGACACTACAATTTGGAAATACCACAGTAAAAAATCTATCACTGTTTCATGCTACCACAGTGAGAAAGGTCTCACTGGTTCGGTGCCATCACAGCTTGATGAGAAGTATGCCATTTCAGTTTGATGGTATCATGACATAGGGTCTCACAGAAATGGTCAACAGAAGTCAAAGACATGTACAGTGAAGTATTTCCAATCGAAGCACAAAATAAGGTCCAAATAGTAATATGTATACACAGTGAAATAGTACATTCAAGGATCTCGGAATAGCAGCTTACATTGAGTTTGAAAGAATCTGAATTCTTTCCTATGAAGTTGACAGTGCAAGAACCAACTAAAAGAAAGAACTAGTTTGAAGGTATAACAAATCAGATCTAAGGACAAGATTGTCTACGTATAAGTCTCAAGGTGACAGCGTTTGAAAGATAGTAAATACAAGAACAATTTTGATTGCAGGCCTATCTAAAGGAAGAACTGAATGATACAACTTCCAAGGTAACTGAAGGACGTATTCTACAGAAGCAGCTAAAGGTTAGTAATTGCTGAAGTAACTGAAAGATTGAGACATTGACTAAAGGATATGATTAAGTTATCTCTGAAGAAAGAATTGTAAAAGTCAGAAACCTCAAGTAAGGAAGGTAAATCAAAGATTTACCTTCCTAACTATATTGCAAAATACTCATTTACAAGAAAGATCAATTTTGTCTCTACATTTGTATAAGCACTTTGATAATTGACTTGATGAAGGATTAACTCAACAAGCTCACAAGTAGTTATCAAGAAGAGAATTTGTATTAATCTATAGCCCTTAAATTCTCAACATATAATTCATAATCGCACATGACCATAGACTGTAGCAGTCTTGAAATAAACTCAAAATTGAATAAGAACAAACACAAAATTTCAATTTTGTGGTTTATATGATAGCCATTTGATAATAGCTCACTCAGCATCCATGTTTCAGGCAGTATTTGGTGTCTTTTTATGTGGAAAATTTTCCAATGGGGCTAGATGTTTTGACCTTTTCTGTTTGGATCTAAGCTTAATATGAATATGTATTGGATTTTTGTTTTAAATGAAAACATAGGTTCTTCTTTTTCCTTTTCTTTTTTTCTCCCTTTACATATATATGTTGTGAATTTTTGTAATTTTAAACAAAATAAACAATCATGTTAATATGTTTTAACATATTGCAATTTTAAAATTTGTAGCTAGAGTTTTGGAGGAAGCATGAGAATTCTACCTGCTTTAGCCAACATTCTTGATGCTTGTGCTGATATATATCTGGAGAATAGCAACCAGGTTCAAATGGACAGTAAACCCAAATGTTACACTTCTTTTCACCTTTTGATTGGTCTAAGCAAGCCTGACAACAATCTGCAGCACTTTCTTTATGGTGCATCAGACCCCATTTAACTGTCGCTCCGTCATACTCTGTATGTGGTTCTGCATGGCATTCAGAAGGAAGTGGCTTGCCAGGTATGATTCCATCTTCTGCAGAAATAATATCAAACTATGCATCAGGCTTTAATTGCACCATTTTAAGCTAGGATTCTCCAAACCCTTGCTGCCCTTGGACAAATTGAACAAAGAAACAATATAACTCATTCAAAAATAACACACCTGGGAAAAGGTGGAAAAGAAAGAAGATGTTAAAACAAAATACTTTGAATTTTAACAGCTCTTCACTGCAAAATGCTAAATTCCATTCTCCCGCATGTAAGTAATCAAATTTTTAAATTTAGCAACATAACAATAACCTTAAATATGCTGAAAAAAGGAACCTAGAGAAATTGTCAGGAAACCATAATCCTCAAGTCATAAACTTAAAAATAGATAAGACTGCTATATGAATACTTTGTAAAACACGCTCTCAAGACATAATGCAGTCAAGAGGACAAAATAATTTGGTGATGCTAACCTAGTAGTCAAAATCCCAAGAAATCAAAAGTGCAAACACCAAACTAAGATTGCCCATATATTCATTACTGATCTCAGTTCCATCCTCCAGCATCTTTCCACTATCCTCGCTTGAAGCTTTGGGAGGTAATGAGAATCCAGCTTCCTCCAACACAGGGCCCCAGTGAGTCTCCAATACTTTTGCCACCATCTCTGTTCATGGGAACCCCAATACATAATGTATAAACACACGCCCAAATTTGGGAGCTGTGGACCAAAAGGAGCAGGGTGGAAAAGAACCTGATGTCACAAAAAAAATTCTATGCCATCACAACTAGCGGACAAGCCATTAGTTGAAGTCACAAATAAGCTGAATAGAAAAAATGCATACCAGTATCTTTGGCTTCTGTGGAGGAATTCACACTGTCTTTCATTGCTTCACGTTTCTTAGCTTCTTCAAGCTTTTTCGTCCGCCATTATTCAAGGGCTATCACTTAAAAAAATGTAAGCATTAACAACATATTGATGTAACTGCCAAATTCTAAAACATTCAATAGTTTGCATTGTTACTGAACTAGGTAACACTTTAATTTTACATTATTACTCAACTAGTGGGTTAACAATTTCTAACTTTTGAGGAATCCAGAGCTAAAAAGTCGCTGAGATTTATATAATGAGCAAATGTATGAGCTCCCACATGTCAATTGTTAGAAGCTATGTGAATGGTGGAATATATGCTAGAGCACTCATAGCATATGGCAGAGGGCATTCATGATGTTATATTCCCAAGGGTGAATGATATTGATCCTTTAATTTGATTATGTGAGGTCTCTAAGCACTTCAATGGTTTACAATTCCCTAGTACCTCTGCAGGAATTTCCCCTGATATTTGATTGCCCTGGAATTCAAGGCAAAGCTCTGAAGTCTCTGTTATGAAGCAAAAAGGGAGCTATAAATATTCCCTAAAAATTGGTTGTCATTTAATAATAATCCATAAAATGGTTGTTCTTTTGTTATCCCTTCATCTATTAATGGTGGAGAAAGCAAACCAGTGAAGTTGTTACTGTTTGAAATCATGAAGCACCGTTAGACCCTTAGATAGAATGGAAGTGACTGGATTGCTTCCCCAAAGACCACCCATAAAGAGATTAGATAGAATGGAAGTATTTGGATTGCTTCCCCAAGACCACACATAAAGAGAGATGAATAAAGAGCAGCAAAGGTGACCTGACCTTGCGAACTATCGAAAAACTCATTTATTGAAAGAAGTGGTGGTTTGGTGAAGCTATTATTCGAGCAAGTTGAAATGTTGCTAGATAATTTGTTTCCACTAACATTAAATAAATGCATAAAAGAAACTGGAAATTCAGAATTCATACCTCTAAGTTGATTGCCTCTTGTTGAGGAGGTAAATCCCCTTTGCGGACAGAGGCGATCCCTACTAGCCCAGCAGGGGTCTAGCAACAAACAAACAATGTCATGACGTAGGTTCCTAATTACGAATGAAAAGGCTGGAGATAAGAGCCTACCTGGATTCCAACGCTAGGATCTGAAGAAGAAGCGTCCCCGTTCCTCAAGCTTGGCAGATCACAATCCCTCCACGATCTCCGTGGATGAACACCTGCACATGGAAGAAACGAACAGATACAAGCATAGAAACCAGCATATGTAACTAAACATCAGTCAGAAAGGACATTACTCGCATTATCATGATGGGAAACGGAGTGGAACCATAATCATAATCATCTATTAAATAACCAGCGAAGAAAGATTACAACCAAGTTCTGACGTCGCGGTCTCCTTCGGACGGGTCTCCAGTAGTCCACGTCTCGCAAAGCTCGCCAAGGAAAGGGAAAACCTCTCCAGAGTCTCGTGACAATGGTCTCCTTACTTGATTCAGCCTTAAGGGAAAGAGAGGGTGCTTTACAACACAAAGGCTCTTGGGAATATGGAGATTCAGAGCTTAGGCACTTCAAGACTAGCTTGCCATTGATCTGAGCAAGCTTTTATAGATGGGGAAGGAGGAGTTGGGATCCCTATTATTATGGGACTGGCCCTATCAACAAGGAAGGTTCCATGGGAGGTGGCAAAACCACTTCCCTCCATAGAACTCCCGCAGCCAACCTCCCAACTCAAGATAGGTGATGGTTTATGAATTTGTTAGAACTCAACTTCCGCCATCCTTATTTAAAAAACAACTCCCAAATTGGGTGGCGCGACTACGGCTCTATGACAGAGCGCCAGGTGGCGCGACCTCTTTGCATTGATTTCCCCATTGGCGCGAGTACTGAACTGCTTGCCCGCGCCAATGCCAAAAGGGATGTTTTTCATGACTTTTGCAAGGAGATGTCTCAAGGGAAAATGAAGCTCATGTTCAGAGGGATGCATTGATGATGATTTCCAGGCATGACAATGTCCACAGGTCACGGAATGGGTCCTCCATTATGCGGGATGGGGAATGGTAAGGACGGTGACAAATTACTGTGTAACAGATGCCCCCTAAAGTATGAGGCCCGAGAGGGAGAGGGGTGAAATGCTTTACGAGAACATGTTCAACTGAAAGCCCGCCGTCGGAAAACCTGCGCAGAAAGATACAACTGATATCTCAAGTACACGATGTATAAGTGGTATGGACGCAGCCATCCGAAACAGAGTATGCTATAATCCGGATCCAGGGTATGGGCGCAGCCATCCAACTAAGATCAAACAAATAGACTCAGGTATGGTCATAGCCATCCAATCAGTGAGTCATGTACATAATGATAATAATCCACAATCGCAGCCTGGATTACAACAGACACAATCCAGGGTCTTGCGCTCCATCTCGACCCAACAAAGTACAAGTTTGTGCATGTGAATATGTGAGCTGAAGTCGAACATGCAAGAACATCGTCGGATTACCAGCCAATGATGAAAGCTGTTAACCGACGCGAGAGAAACCACCAATAATGAAAATGGTCCTCAAGGTACTACAGGTACAATCTACGGCGTGTGAATAAATGAACTGACGTCGAACACCCGCAGAATCACTCGATCGGAGGCCAATGATGTAAACCTCTCGTCGAATGCGACGAACCTGCCATTGAGGCATGCAGGCTCCAAGGTACCATAAAGAGTCTCTAGACCAACTTCCTGGATAATGAGTTGATGTCGACAGGAAGTGACCTTGATCGAAGGTGGGCCATAATGATTCCCACATCATCGACACGAGACAGAGGAACATGATGTTTTGTTGTGAATCGGGATCGTATGAGAAACAGAGGAAGGTTGATATTTGCAGAGGCCAACTTCTCTTGAACACATGAACGGCACGACAGTGGACTTGGCAGTATTTGACATCAACGAATCAGAGGTCATGGTGACGAGGCAGTGAACAGATGAGAGGTCAAAAAAGATTACCCAAACCCATGGAGGCAAAGTGAAGCAACGAGATGAGATGTCCCCAACCCGACACGAATGCAGACAAGTGCCATGTTCAAGAGCGACATACTGCCGACGACAACGATGATGGTTCCATTTTTCCCCCACCATTTCTGGCGAGTACCCCAATTATTTTTGATAACAAGCTTGAAGGGGATAGCATATTCTTGTGATATAAGTCCGCCCTTCGGGCGAATCCATCCTAGTGCATTTAACGAGTCCTAGGAAGGAGAAACTCGGAGAACGTCATTTCGACGGAATCCAATGTCATCAGGGTTTAACGAGTCCGACAAAGGAAGAACTCGGCGTCTTTTCATGTTTAGAGAGTTTGAAAAGACAGCGGAAAAGAAAACTCCACAGGTCCCTTTTCGTAAATAGTTCCCCAGATCCGAAAAGGTAGAAAACAATATCCGGGAAAACCTCCTAGTCGCAATAGGCTAGGGTATTCCTTTCTCGTAATCAATCCATCCCGGCCCAAAAAAGGGTTAAACTTATACCGGGTGAATGTTGATTCGCGTCCATTTTAACGAGATCGAAACGATAAGGGCCTCGGCGATCTTTTCATATTTAGAGAGTCAGAAAAGAGCTGAAAGATGACTCCAGAGTGACTTTTTCGTGTATTTACCGAGTCCGAAAAAGTATAAAATACAACTCGTTTCCATCATTTAAGTCGCAAAAAACCTGCTGCTGCATATACCAAGCAAGCGTAAAATCCATTTTCGACATAACACATGCAAATATTTGATAAAAATAACTTTTAAAACTCATTTAACGTCGAAAAAGTTATAAATATGTCTAATTGGTAAAAATAAAATTACTTTTACTATTTACCTTGGTAGAAAACAACAGTGGTCCATTTGGAGCAGAAACTTCCGTCGACGATTGCGACCAATCCAAGCAACCATTCAGCTTCTCGTCTGTCACAGGTAAAAGGCGCTCCCTTGCTCTACATTTTCATTCATTTTTTAATGATTTTCCCTTAAAAATCAGTCTTGCATGGGCATTTTTTCAAATTTTAGGGCCGGGCCCATTGGCGCGGGTATCGGGCACGGACCCGCGCCAATGAGCTCTTTTTACTAAAGGGCTCGCGCCACATGGCGCGACTGTTAGCAAAACAGCCGCGCCAGCGGCCGAACCTAAATTTCCGCCCAAAATTTCGACATTTAAATCAAATTTCTTGAAATTTGAAGCTCACCAAGGATCTAATCAGGGGTTTTTGACCATGTGAATGCAGATAATCACTCAAAATGGCAATCGAATGGAAGGAACGAGAGCACGGAGACGAGGATGAACAGGCCATGCAAAGCCAAGCTTGCATGAACGCACTTAGAAACTGTGGATTGAAGAAGTTCTTCCTCACGCCATGTTTACGAGCTCAGCCCGAGCTCCTCCAATATCTAATCAGCATCTGGGATGAAAACGAACAAGTGTTCAGGCTACGAGACCAGGTGTTAGAATTGGAGGTCACTGACGTCTATTTCATTACCGGATTGTCCCGCAGAGGTCCAATCCCTGTACTAACTGGAAGCAGACCATCCGCGGAAAAGATGGAACAAGTAATGGCACGGGTGTGCCGAGGGGCACAAACAGGATCAAGAAGCAAGAAGGTGGATATCTCTACCATCCCTGACCTAGCACTGAGAGTAGTTCTCCATACCATTACGCGGGCTGCTGGGTCGCAGGCTCCGCACGAGGCCACGAAGACCCAACTCCTGTTGGCCTCAGAATGCATGGGTCCCCTACTGTTCAACTGGGCAGAAGCAGTAACCATCAACATGAAAAGGCAGCTCACAAAGTGAAAACAGGGGAAATTGAAACAGTTCGGGTATGGTTCCATCTTGGTATCGTTCATTCTGGAACGCATACCAATCTTCCAGGGCCAAGGGGCCGCAGTGGCGAGTCCGATACCACGAGAGCCACGAATGGCTCGTTGGGCAGCACTGATGCCCAGATCTGGAGGTGGCCAACAGATGTCCTGGAGGCCAGAGTTCTTTAGGTGGCTACGGCGCCAGCTGATCGTCGTGGAAGATTGGCCCTATTCGGGAACTGACTTTACCGGGGACCCAGATCTCCCACTACCAGAAGGAGATGACTGGGACGAGGAGCTGGGTAAGACCTCATGTTTTTGATTTTATGTTTATATGTTTTTTTGTTAATACACATTCGTCTTAACACAATTATATGCATGCAGATGTAGGACCTGAGAGACCAGCCGGGATGTCTCCAATCTCCCGGAGGACACAACTCGCCCCTGAGATCCAGGGGGAAGGTACCGGAGGAGAGGAACTGATCCAGAACCTCGAGGGGATTGCCCATGGGATCCCAGACTATGCCCGACTATCAGACGTACCGATGGCATACCAGCACCACACGGTGGGAGTTCCGAACCGGATCCACCGAATCCTGAGGCGCCTAGTGCGTGCAGTGACGTGCTATCATGAGCACCATGCGGATTAGTCCCTAGGGTTTATGCCACACCTATTTTTTGAGAGACACAGTGTCTCAAGATGTACTAAGACGATTATGTATATTTTTTGAGTTTTATGTGACACACTCTATGTAAACATTTCGATATCTATATATATACATATCTATTTCTGGATGAGTCTTTCTTTACATGTGATGATGATTATAAATTGCGCAAATGCCTGTCTAATACCAAATTTTCTACTGCATCTGTTAATGTATTCAAATGCCTGGGTATATGATGATATGTAATGTAGTCAAAATTCCTTTCCAATAATCGAATACGCAAATACAGACGTAAGATGGACGGGTTCCTTACCGAATAGTGTCCGTTCAGCTGTAACACTACAAGTTGTGAATCTAGATACACGAGCAATTCACGGATACCAAGGTTTACTGCCTCGGTTAATAATTCCAACACGGCGCTATATTCCGCGATATTGTTCGTGGTACATCCTAAACACACACCTTGCAGGTCGATCAACTCACCAGCAGGATCATAGATTACCCAGGCTGCAGAAGACAGATTCCTGGTACTGCGGGAGGCACCATCCGCGAAACCAACAAATGGATGAATAGACATCTGCACAACCAGGAAGACCCGATCAGCAGAAAGATGTTTACAAAGCACACCACACTATACATGCACACAAATGACAATCACACACCTATGTACACACACCACACCAAGAAATCACTTCAGGCATAGTACTTTTTAAGGTACAACCCATTTCTGGGCTGCGCCAGCGGAACTCCTTCGTAATCTATAAGCTCGTAGGCCCCATTTTTCAAAACGCGTTTTACTATATAGGGACCGTGCCACATAGGCTGGAGTTTATCGGCTCCAAGCTTATCATGTGCCTGATCGTACAAGAGAACGAGGTCTCCTTCAATGAAAGAACGAGGGGAAACAGTTTGATCAAAATGAGTTTTGACCCTCTTCTTTTGTGCTTCGATGATCAAAGCAGCCAGTCGACGGGTTTCATCCAATCGTTCGAGATACAGAAGACGTTCTTCCTCAGGGGAGGTATCCGGTAATAGCTCCACAGCTAATTTAAGCGAAGGAATTTCTCATTCAACCGGCAGAGTAGCCTCCAGACCATACACCAATTGGAAAGGTGTGAACCCGGTTGCACTCTTAGCAGATGTTCGGTATGCCCAGAGAGCTGAGAACAGTTGGAGATGCCAACTGGATTTATGAATCCCAACTGTTCGCTGAAGCATGGTGACCAAGACCTTGTTCACCGCTTCAACCTGACCATTTGCTTGAGGGTAGTATGGTGTTGAGCTGTCGTGACGCAAGCCCAACGTTGAAGTCAGCTCCGTCATCATATAATCACGGAAATGAGTACCATGATCAGTGACGATGGCTTGAGGAACCCCGAATCGTGCGATAACATGGTTGAATATAAATGAAGCAGTCGTTTTCCCGTCAGCAGCTAGTGTAGGCATCGCCTCGGCCCACTTAGTGAAGTAGTCGACGGCGACAATGATATACGCATGCCCCCCGGCCGAGTGAGGGTTACACGTCATAAAATCCATGCCCCATTTCGCAAAAGGGCCGACGGTAATAACGGGATGCAAAGGCAATGGTGGCGCGCGCATCTTGCGCTGAAAAATCTGGCACGGATGGCATTTACGGACTGCAGTGATACAATCCTTGAATATGGAAGGCCAGAAATAACCTGCCCGTAGAATCTTCTGGGCAGTAGCATACCCGGACATGTGTCCGCCACAGGCGCCACTGTGGCAGTCATTCAAGACTTTCTCAGCCTCTTCCAAGGTAAGGCATCGTCGGAGCACCGAGTCTACTCCAATACGATATAAGGTATCTCCTACGATATGGTAGGGTTGGGACTGGTGCCGAATCCGACGGCGGGCAGTTTTATCCAACTCAGACCGAAATTTCGCGGTCTGAAGATACACTATAATGTCACCATACCAAGGATCGCGAGTATCGATAAGAAACAACGTTTCGTCCGGTATATGATCTTCTGAGTGTGAAGGAACAGAGTCTGTAGGGAGAGAGCATATCAAATCCGCGAAGACCAGTGATTTAGTTGACTTGGCAGTAGTGAACTCCAAGTCAAACTCCTGCAGGATCACGATCCATTTGGAGTACTTGCCCCCTAGTAATTGTCTAGAAAGAATATACGTCATAGGGTTGCAGTCTGAAACCACTATTATCGTGCGCAAAAGGATGTAATGGCGAAAGCGTTGTACGGCATGTACTGCTGCTAAGGCCAACTTCTCGACATGTGCATAACGCGTTTCTGGGTCGAGAAGGTTCCGAGATAGGTAATAAACGACATGTTCGTCACCGTTCTCGTCATCCTGCACCAAGACCATGGCGATGGTGCTTAATGCGGCGGCTAGATACAAAGTAAAATCGCGGTGGTAGTCCGGAGGACGAAGCAACGGAGCATTGACGAGCAATGTCTTCAGCTTCTCAAAGGATTCTTGAGCGATTTCGTCCCAATGAAAGGGAACATTCTGCTTTAACAAACGAGTGAATCCTTTTGCCACCTCGGCGTAATTCGGGATGAAGCGTCTAAGAAAATTCGCTTTCCCTTGCAGACTCTGCAACTGATAAAGGGAGGAGGGTGACGGGAGATTTATAATGGCCTCAACCTTCAGAGGGTCGAGGCGAATTCCGTCTTTCGAGACTATAAAGCCTAAAAGACGGCCAGAATCGACGCAGAAGACGCACTTATGAGGGTTGAGCCTGATATTGTAGCGTCTGCAACGAAGGAATATCTGGCGGAGATGCTCAGGATGGTCCTCTCGCTTACCCGAATGGGCAGGCAAGTCGTCCAGATAAGGCTGGACAATATGGCGAATATCGTGAAAAGCGTAGGACATCGCACGCTGAAATGTGGCACCAGCTTTTTTTAAGCCGAACGGGAGTTTTTTGTATGCGAAAGTGCCTGGACGGATGAATGTGGTCTTATGTTAATCCATGGTGCAACCAGTTTGATTATAGCACGGCCGTCCGATAGGGAGTAGATCTCCTCGGCACATTAGGTAAATCGATCGATGAGCGGAGTGGAACTCAGTATCCTTAGGACGGTAGCGATTAATGCTCAGCGATAATCCTGATTCGAATTATGCCACTGCTTTTTATCAACGAGACGATATTGGTTACCGATGCAGCCAAGGATAGGATAAATAAAACCCGCGTTCAGAAGTTTTTCAACTTCTGCCTTGATGGCGGCGGCTTTCCGAGGATGCATGGGACGTAAGCGTTGGTGCACGGGTTTCGCACCTGGGTAGGTTGGAATCTTGTGCACGACAATACTCGGATCAATTCCCGGCATTTCCTCGTAAGACCATGCGAAAACATCTCTGAATTCTTTGAAAAGCTCAGTATAGACTTGAATCTCCTTGGGAGAACAAGTCACACCCACATGAATGTTCTCAACAATCCCCGGTTTAACGGAGATGTCGATTGGAACAGTTTGAGTAATGTTACTCAGATTACCCTCCGAAAAGACCTCGTGCATTAAGATCAGTGTTTGAAGAGGAGGGGAAGGAACCTGAGTAGCATAACGCTCCAGACAATCAGTCATTGCCCCCAAGCTGGGCATAAACGAGGAGCGATGATGTCCATCGCCCCAGGGCAGCTCCTCAAGAGACATAGTTTCAATGATAGCCTCATCTGAAGGAAAAGTCTCTCTAAGAGGATCAGGTGAATCAGCCTGACCAAGCCAGGGGGATTGTGAGTAGACGTCAAGAGCCATGCTCATCGGAGCATGCCGAGGAGGTGGAGGGTCCGATGCGGCAACAATCTCACAGTAGATGATTTCTACTGGCGTTAAAGGCATGGATTCTCCAAACTCATATACCTGCTCAGGTGTAGGAATAAGCCAGGGGTCATCAGTCCTGGACAACATGTTGACTTGAGCGGTATTCGGTGGCGGTGCGGGGAATACACCCATGAGGACTGGGTCTTTGAAAAGACCAGGTCCTATGCTGTCTGGGGGATTCAGAATTTGATCCACGTATGGCACGTTGTTCTCAGAGCTAGAGGTGAAAAATGACAACTGATCTACCGTGACAATCTTGCCCTCATGGGGGAACTTAATGAATCGAAAGACAGTAGACGGCACACAGAGCATGGCATGGGTCCAGCTGCGGCCAAGAAGTATATTGTAGTTGAGTTTCGCGTCAACCACTTCCACTTCCACGTTGACATTTTTTCCCTGTAATGTGATCGCAAGACTCTCAAGAACTCCCAGGGGTTTAGACTCCCGACCATCAAATGCCTCGAGGGCATTGGGAGATGACGACAAGGCTGGAGAGCCAATGGCCTTCCAGCAAGCGGAGGACATAACGCAGGTAGATGCACCCTCATCTACGACGGCCCTATGAATGTTGAGACCGTTAATCCCAACTTGAATGACCAAAGCGATTTGATGTGGAAGCCGGGGAGTAAAATTCTCCAGATCGAAGGTGAGAAGGCTCGAGTCGGCGGGATCGATACCACCGATGGCGGACAGTAAAGCCTTCCGTTGTGAAGGACAACTTTGAAGAACCTCAAGTGCAGACATGGCACATGGCGCCTGTGCCAGATCCTCAACGATACTGTAATGTTGAGCGGCACGAGCATTTGGATTGTAAGAGGATCTTCGAAGAACACCCTTGGGAGGTGGTTTCACAATGGGTTCGGGAGTCGGCTTCTCGATTTCCAATGGACCGGAGGCAGGTGGGGGAGGCGGCCCATCCGCAACTGCCTTCCCGGGTGCCTGCCGCGATTCATTGTAATCCTTCGACCGCGTAGCGATAGTGATAGGTGCAGTAGTCTTCATCATGAAAACCTGAGACCCAAACGGTGCAGATGGTGACGCCTGTTCGACCATCTGGGTCTGCTGAGATGGAAATGGCTCTTTTAAAATAGCCGGAGTCCCTTTTGAGCCTTTAAGAAGTTGACTAATTTCGGATCGTCGTGGACAATCCTTAGTGTAATGGTCACCTTCACAGATGAGGCAAGGGAATTTCGGCTTACGTTGGGAGCCATCCTCAGTTCGAGATTTAGATTCCGGTTTCGGGGCATCAGATTTTGATTTACCTTTGCCCTTCTTCTTCCCCTTGGAGGATTTGTCCGCAGGATTGGCCTGAACGGCATTCACCTCCGCGGTTTTACCAGAATCGGATGAGGCGGGATTAGCAGAGGTATTGTTGGAAGAATTAGCCTTCTGCTTCCCATTCGAAGACTTCTTCGAATTTTGAGAAACGGAACCAATGACACCATCCACCGTAGGGGTAGGTGGGGCCTTTGTGGCTCCGGGCCGTGGAGCATCAGGCAGGATGTCATAAAGCGTGCCAGATTGCGAATAAACAAGATCCAGGTACTGGGCACGCACGATAGCTTGTTCCTCCGTCACACACGCTCCCATCGCGATATCCTGAGCGATTTTATTGACAAAGGAGGTGGTGAACCAGTGAGTCAAAATCTGATCAGGTATGTGAAACTTGATCAGTCGACGACGGTGCCGCCACTCATGGATGTGATCCGAGATGTGAGTGGCCGAGTCCTGCTTCAGGGAAGACAGGAGGTGCGTCCCAGTCTCATACCGGACTGGTAACTGGAAATGTGTGAGGAAAGCCATAGCTAATGAGTTGAAATCCTGAAAAATACCACGGGATAGCTCTATGTACCACTTAGCAGCAGCTCCTGTTAAAGTACGCTGGAAAAGACGTAGACGAATCGAATCGTCGGTCCAAGAGTTAGACGAACACCAGAGGTGATACGTCATCACATGTGCCTGGGGGTCTTCTCCAACTTTGCCCTCAAACTTGGGACAGTCACCTGGTATCTTGGTTGGAACCGGAGGCCAATATGGATTATGTGCAATCGGATCATTGGTCAACTTCGAGACGTCCGGTAGTTCCAAGGTAGCCAGGAACGACAATGGAGGGTTAACTACCATGCCAGTCCCAGGATAAGGTCCGGTACCTGTGCTCCACGATGGTTGTGAATATCCCTGCCCCCACGGGTTCTGTCCCGCAGGATTCTGACCGTAGGGGGCATAGTTCGTATAACCAGACTGATTTGGATTCTGGTAACCATAGTGTGGGGCTTGATAACCAGGGTTCGGGCCCTGATTAGGTGTCTGCCCTGTATAAGCAGCGTTTGGATTTGGCTGCTGAGCGTAGGTAGAACCGGGTGGAGGAGGATGATACTGAGAGCCTCCAGAGTGGTTATAGTTTGGTTGAGATTGACCATGAGGATAATAACCACTCTGAGGATGAGTAGACTGCTGATAAGTGGAACCCTGCGGAGCCTGGTACGTAGGGCGCAGCTGTTGATTTGGCTACGGCATTGAATGAACAGGCTGCTGAGCAGAGTGAACGGAATGAGAGGGCTGCCCTGAATGAACAGGTTGACCCGAGTGAGGGGGCTGGCCTGAATAACCAGGCTGGCCCGGGTGACCAGGCGGCGTTGGTTGCGCAGGCTGACCTGGTTGTAAGTGAGCCCCAGGTTGTGCCGGATGAGTCGGCTGGCCCGGAGGCGGAACACCGGGCTGTACCGGATGAGCCGGTTGCCCTGGTGGAGGAACAGGACCAGGTGCTTGCTGGAAACCAGTTTGACCTGAAGCAGAACCATAGGGTGGTCCTGGCTGATATGCAACATTAGAAACAGCAGGATACTGCGGTTGCATTGGTAAAGACGGCTGGATTTGCCCCCCAGGACCATAGGCTTGTCCCGGTTGATACCCTAGCTGAGGTTGAGCAGGTTGACCAGCGGGGCTATAATATGGTCCTTGCGGATTGTATAATGGCCCTTGCTGGCCCGCAGGGTAGCCTTGGATGGGCTGTCCCTGTGGGTCATACAAATAGCCAGGTTGGCCCGCAGGTTGGCCCTGAAAGGGTTGTCCCTGCGGGTTGTAAGCCTGGTTGTATGGTAAACCTTGAGCATATAAATAAGCCTCAGGAGCAGGAAGGCGCAAAACCTCCCCATGCTCGTCAAACTGACCTGGGAACATATACACGGGAGTGCCATCCTGTGCATAGTGTGAAAAGAAGGATCGATAAGGATCTTGGGGAACTTGTCCAGCTCCGGCGTTCGGCTGCTGTAAAAACAACCGATACTCCTCCGGAGAGATATTCTCCGGTATAGCAGTAGCTAGGTAAATGTCTTCAGGAGTTGGCCCAGCCCTAGTAGCAGATGCTGAGACAACAGCAGAAGAGGCAGCCACACAAACAGTGGGCCGAACGGGAACATAAGTGACGGGCGTCGAAGGGGACACCCCAGGTGTAGTGGCAGCTGGTCTCGACGCGGGAGATGATATCCCCATAGAGGCTGCAGCTGAAATGATCTGACCCAGAGATCTGTATCCCTGTGGCAAAGATGGACTGGCTGACGATGTGGTAGCCAGCTCGGAACCGTCTCCCTCAAACAATCTACGAGGGATGCGCTGATAGTCATCAGATCCCGGAATTTCCTCACCAGAATCACTCATGGTTGATCCTGCCGTTAAATCACGCAGAAGACGGCGAGGACTAGGAGGAAAGACATCAGCAACAAACGTTGAACCCGATGTAAGAGAAAGGAAATCAGCTCCTAATCTCAATTCAGACACAGGGTCCGAAAAGGGCCAATTGAACTCAACTGGTCCTCCAAAGGGTTGCTCGGCGAGAACCGGTCCCCCGTCAGGAAACTCGGAAACAACAGGCTGCTGTGGTTCAACAGAAGGCTCAGAAGCTTCTGAAGAATCGTCCGTGTAAGGACTACCAGTAGAAGAAACCGATGGTTCCGCCACCGTGGCAAAAGACTAAAAGAAAAGGGCACGCACACACACGGGCTGAAAATGAGTTAAGACACACGATCAAACAGTCAACAAGCAATGTCTAAATAGGTGTGAAATCGTGGGCGATTAATTTTACCACATTGGAAAGTAAGAAATTCTACCGTTTCATGTTTCAAGAGTCGAGAAATGATAAAAAGATGACTCTATCTCTTTCAGAGTTGACACAAGCGTGAAAGGACAAGCGCTTGACGGTCTTTTCAAGTTTAGGGAGTCAGAAAAGACCAAATGACTGCTCAGGAAAAACTAGGCACAAAGGGTGTACCAAATATCCGTGAACTGCAATATACACCTTGGTTTCAAAAATGAAGCAGAAATCGACCAAGGACTTTCCGTACGTGCAGGTAGTCTCCCCGAATGCTGTGTTCGGTGTATCACGGGTATAGGGCGGCAGACTCGGCTTCCTGTGGATAAAGGATTGAAAACCTAAAGGGGTCTCCCTTTATATACGCGACGGTACGGGGAGCGCAAGTCCGTACTAGCGCTGTCTAAAGCCAACAGGCAAACGACAGCTGCTAGGTTTAACGACGCCGGAACACGTCTCTAGCCTAGACCTTCCAAATATGTTTCGTTAAGTTCCAATGCTGCCTTAGGTTAATTGAATAAATTTTACAGTTGATCTTCAATTAAGTTTCAATTTCCAGGCCCTATCGTATGTAGTGTCTCCTAAATGCAAAGCTATATGCCACAGTGCAACATTTCGTTCGATGAAAAATAATTAGAGAAGAGTTGAGAGCTTTTATACAAACGAAATGAACGGAAACCAAACAATGAGCTCTATAATGCAACTAATGCAATTGACAACTTTTCATTCAAAACACTAATCACTAGCGATGTGGAAAAGATTACAATTTGCACTAATCAAAAGCATAGGAGATTTTTTTTTTTTGATTTTCAATGTTTAATGGCTAATATGCACTAATAAAACTTGAAAACAAATGGAGCAACTTGAGAAACGATATTCAAGAGAGCGAAGCAAACACATTTCACTCAACAACACAAGCAATCAGATCCCCAAATCGACCAAAGTCTCTCAAAGCGAAGAAAAGACTCAAAAGCTTCCAATGGACCGTGTGATCTAGGTCCAGAGCAAGACCAAACGAGTTTCGAATGAAGAAACGAACAATCACCCAAAAATCGTAATGAAACAATGAACAACTACTCAGAGAACGTGGAGAATCAATCAGGCAGTTGACGGGACAATCCAAACACCAAAACTCCCAAGGAGGGCTCGATACACCAAGCCACTAGATGACCTAGGGCTTAAAACGTGAAATCGGTAGATAGAAGCAAACAACCAAAGGACAGAGGTGAATTCCTAGCCAAACAAGACTCCAACACACTCAGGCAGTCGGAAAATCAAGAAGAAAAACACTGATCAACTTCAGAGAGCTCAAAAATGAGAAAACTCAAAAAACTTACAGGGGTGGCGCGACTGTAAGAGTGAAACTGGCGCCAGAAGGCGATTGGCGCGGGTTGTACAAAGGCAACATGCGCCAAGTGGCGCGACTGTCGGGTTAAAAACCGCGCCAGTCGAGTTTCTCAGTAAAAAATTAAAAATAAGCTACTCCAGAAACAGACCAATGCAAGCTAAGCAATCCAAGAAGCAAAAACACACAAAAAATCCAACCCAGAAGGTTCATCAAGCAAGGAAAAGCAAGATACAAACGGCAAGGCAAGACAAAGACTCCCAGTCGTTCAGTCCGTAAACCAAA
>JAXQQM020061561.1:0-50051 GCA_034641835.2 Pinus albicaulis | reverse complement strand
AAACAAGTAGACAAATCTTGCGGTAGGAGATAAATCCAATTGTAATTTGTATAATCTGGGAAGCTTCTCTTAAAGAAGTCAATCACGAGGTCATGTCTGAACCTTTGAAACAATCAATTATGTTTCATTGGGGAAGATAGAAGATTTTGCGCGTATTACAAACGGTAAACCTCGGATTAACCATTGTCAAGGAGCCTGGGGTCACTTGTCGGTAAACCTCGGATTAACCATGTCGAGGAGCCTTCAAGGGGATTGAGCTTTGTTACTCTACCCTTGCGCGTGGGATCGGATCGTAGACTGTTCCCCCAGTTGTATTTGTTATTGTTGGTAACCTTAGTGTCCAAAAACTTAAGATTATTTCCTAAGGTGACGGTGAAGGAAAGATCTCACTGTACCTGGAGCAGACGTCGACTAGACTCACTTGGACTCTCTGGGGGGTTCTCTTCACACGAGATGGTTTTGTGAAGAAATTTGTGCCAGTCTGTTTCATTAAGCAGGTTGTCGGGGTAGTTGTTCCAACCGCCCTTTTTGTATTAAAATTCTACTAAGTTGGATTTCATCACCAACTAGTGTTTTTAGTACGGGAAGTTTACTGTTTGTGTGTGGTTTGAATTCTTAGATTTTTAAGCGTGTGATTCAGTTGTTTGTTTCTTTAGAGACTTTAGGTGTTTTTATTGAAATTTTATTTGTTTGCGTGTGATTAGTTAATATTTAATCATGGCGGAATTGCCGAGACAATCCCGGAGACTTCAAGGGAAACCCCCTGAATATATACCAGGTCAGCTTGAAGGGCTGCGTGCTCTAGTATCATCTAGTAGTAGAATTAGATCAACAGAAATTGGAACTTCATCTATAGTTGTTAATCCTGATCATCAAACACCCATAACAGAACATATTTGTGAACCAATTTAAGTTTCGAAAGTTACTGGTAGTATTTCTCCTTCCAGTGAACTTGCTGACGAACCTAAAATTTCTGAACCTGAAACTGAACCTTCTGTTTTGGAAACATCCTCAAGATTTATTACACCAACTTCTAGCGATCCTGGTTCACCTAGGGTAAGAAATATTATCACTGAATATCTTCCATCTGGCCTTATTTCTATTGAATAACTTACTAGTCCAGATGAAGAATTATCTCTTCCCGAATCCCCTCAGTCTTTAAATCTTAGGGAGCGTGAATCTATTTTCTACAGCCCTATTCGAACTGACGCTTGGTATCTATCTTTGACAAACTTTTTAGAGAATCTGGGTCTTTCTTTTTCTCCACCTCGAATTCCATTTCATCCTACACCCAGAGGTTACTATCTGTCATCTATTATGGCAGGAGAGTCATCCATGTTTTCCCAGACACCGGAAGCATTTTTACACAGTGGTCCTTTTGTTCTTGCGGGATATCAGGCTTTGTCTGGTACTTTCTCTGGAGCAGCTCCTCAACCAATTGAACATGTATTATCATCTGGTCTAAGTGGAATTAAAACTGAAACATCGAACGCAGAGAAAATCTTTATGATGTCTGGTAATATTTCGAATCCTCAATCTCAAGGCAATCAGTTACCGCCTGGAGGACAATTTCAGGGAAATTAGTTACCGCCTGGGGGGCAACCTCAGGGTACTCAATTACCGCCTGGGGGGAAACCTTCAAGTAGTCAGTTACCACCTGGGGGGCAACCTCAAGGTAGCTTTTTCGCAGGACAAACTGTGGAATCATATTATTTTGGAGGACAACCTCAAGGAAATTACATACCTCAAGGTTATCAACCTCAAGGACCGTACATGCCCCAGGGTCAACCCCAAACTCAATATGCTCCTCAGGGTCCTTATCAACCCCAGCTTTAGTACGCGCCTCAGGGTTATCAACCTCAAGGTCAGTACCCAATTCAAGGTTTCCAATAGCCTTCTGGTCAATCATCTGTTCAAGGAACCGGAAATTTGCCACTTACTTATCAACCCTACGTTCAACCAGGCTACGGTCCTTACGTTCAACCTTCTACGGGAAAATACCCCGGAATGAATATGGTGTGGGATCCATCCCAATATCAACAGCCTATGCAGCCTAATGTGCAGTTGCCTGCTCAACCTGGAAAGCCTTTGGTTTATGGTCCAACCCAGCAACTCGTCTAGCCTACTATTCAAACTCCTGCACCTAGTTCTGTTCAGCAGTCTGGGCCTAGTACACCTCAGACTCCGCCTCAAACTGCTACAACTGCTGCAACGGCTG
Organism: Pinus albicaulis; assembly: GCA_034641835.2. Classification (NCBI taxonomy): domain Eukaryota; kingdom Viridiplantae; phylum Streptophyta; class Pinopsida; order Pinales; family Pinaceae; genus Pinus; species Pinus albicaulis. The sequence continues at coordinate 47,833 of JAXQQM020061561.1, read as the reverse complement.
TTGAACCTATAACACCTATTTCTGGAGTATCTATAGCTCCGAGTTCTTCTATCCCTGCATCCGTGCAAATCCCTCAAGTCTCTGTACCCCACTCAGGACCTTCAGTTCAGACTTCGGTCTAGATGCCTGCAGGACAAGCTGGTACAAGTACGGTGGTCACAAGTCAACCGCAATTCACGTATCAACCGTACCAGGGACAGCCTCAATTCGGTCCCGTTTCACAAAATCCAAATTATCAGTATCAACCATACCCTGGCTATGCTTATCAACAGCCTCAACAACCCCATTTTGGTCCGATTAATCCTGGTTACCCGGGAGGTTACACAATTCCTAATGCAAATCTGATTCCCAGTTATCTTGGGTATCCTCCTCCTGGAACTACTTTGGCTACTCAAGGTTTTCGTGACCCTAACCGTCAGTTACCATTTATTGCAACTTTGGATTTACCTGATTTGACGCACCTTACGAATGATCCAATTTTCTATTATCCATACTGGCCGCCAATGCCGCATAAGTTGCCCAGTGATATACCCAAATTCGAAGGTAATCCAGGAGAGGATCCATCAAATCACGTGATGACTTATCACTTTTGGTGTGCGTCTAATTCAATAATTGATGATTCAATTCACTTACGTCTTTTCCAAAGAACTCTTATTGGTCTTGCCGCCAAATGGTACATTGAGTTACCACGAGGCTCTTTTAATAATTTCAGTCAGTTAGCAACTACCTTCTTGACTCATTTTCAGTTGCCTGTCAGATACGACAATGGCACGGAACTATTAACTTCACTAAAGCAATCCACGTCCACATATATTTCTGATCATATTCATGAATGGCGACGTAGAAGGCGTTTGGTGAAAGTTTACATTCCGGATCAAATTTTGGCAGAATGGTTTGTTAAATCATTATTACCCAATATCACTGAAGACGTAGCTAAGGCTGGCGTTGTTACTGAGGAGCAAGTAATTGCTCAAGCTCAGTACCTTGACCTCGTTTATACACAGTCAGGTACTTTACATGAAAAAATCCCCGATCTTCCAAAACAAGGTCAAATAGCTGCAGCTCCTTCAGGGTCTCATGTCGCTGATGGTATGATTGGTACAGTCAATACTAAAAGCAAGAAGAAATCTTCAAAGAATTATTCTTTTATTATAACTTTACCTGATTCCCTGAAAGGAGAATCTTCCCCTGAAATTTCTGCCGACATTCATGTCGTAGAAACATCTACTACCAAATCTAAATCCAGCGGTAAAAAGAAAGGGAAGAATAAAAACAAAAAGAATTCAAAAGAGAAAACTGATAAAAACGAATCCAATGACGAAAAACGCAAACCTCGCTATCCTTGTTACATTTGTGACGAGGATCATTTTACTAAGGAATGCCCACATCGAGCAGAGGTTGCGAAATTCATTAAAGGTTCACAACAACCTGCTGTCTTGAAGGATCCTTTTTCAACTCAAGATAGTAATATGATTGGTTCTACCTCGAATGCCTCAAAAGAACCTATTTTGATGATGTCTCATGTCAGGATTGCGACGCGATCGCAAGATTATGGTAGTAAGAATCTTGTTGATGGTAAAGAAGCAAAATCTTCTAGTGCAAACACATAACTACACCTCCTCCTATTTCTGGTCCACTACAGATCGAGAAACCAAATCCAGACTTAATAATCAAACCCCCTGCTAAAGGTGTTCTTCGTAAATAAACTTTCAATCCACATGCGAGAGCTGCTCAGAATTACAACATTGTTGAAGACTTAGCTATTTCCCCTTCAGCAATGTCAGCTTTGGAAGTGTTGCAATCATGCCCAGCACAACGTAAATTACTTTTGTCTACCATAGGAGCTGTTGATATTAAGGATTCAAACCTTATAATCTTCTATTTAGAGAATAGTACACCTCGCCTACCTCACCAAATGGCTTTCCAAATTCCAGTGTTAGTAAAAAATAGACCGATCTTTCGGACTGTGATTGATGAGGGAGCTTCAACGTGTATTATGTCGATCCAGTGTTGGAAATCGCTTGGTTCTCCTACACTCAATCAGTCTCCGAAAATTCTAAAGGCTTTTGATGGCCGAGGTTTCCACCCTTTTGGTATTTTGCAGGATTTACCCATAGGGGTCGAAGGTAAAACTGTAAATCTAGATGTGGAAGTGGTTGATGCCCCTCTATATTACAACCTTCTTCTGGGTCGCAGTTGGTCTTATGCTATGACTGTTGTTGTTTCTTCGGTCTTTCGGCTCATAAAATTTCCACATCAAGGAAGGATTGTTACAATAGATCAGTTAACTTATTTTTCTTCCGATCCAGCCTCTACAGAAACAATCCAGCACGTTGGTAAAGCGGCTATCCCTTACAAGGATGTTAGAGTAGGTTTGATTAAAGATTCTGGTTTACTAGGAACTTTTTCCTTTCCTCCTCCTAACGTATCACCTTCTATTGTGACTATTCATATGATTTCCTCAGACACTCTTATGTTTGATGATTCTTGGGTCGTACTTTCCGACTTCGAGTTAGATTCATTTGATGGCATGATGCCTTTGAGTCCATTTGAAACTGTGTATCAGGCTGTACAGTCACTTTCCGACCCCTCTTCAACCGAAATTGATCCAATGAATGGGATCCATAAGGAATCACTTTCTATATCTAGTTCAGCCACAACGACATTTCCTGATCTTGTTCATACTGACGAGCAGATTCGTGAACTTTTGTCTGTTGAATATTTACCATGGGAAGATCTACATCATCGATCTTCGTTTTTACCTGAGCTGGATCATTTTGAAGATGATTTCGCTTCTATTTTTACTGCTGCATATGTCAAAGAACCGCAGAATCCATTGCAAAATCCTGATTCTGAGTTAAATTTGGAAAATATCTCTCGAAAAATTCCAGTTGACATTTCAGTAAAACCAGGAATAATTGAAAACATTCATATAGGTGCTTCCTGTACAGAAGATGAAATTCAAACTTATAAAGCCCTATTTCAAGAATTTTGTGATGTGTTTGCCTGGTCCTATGAAGAAATGCCAGGAATCGATCCGTTAATTGTCGTACATGAAATCAAGACTTACCCGGATGCCAAACCTATTCGTCAACATTTACGTCAAATACATCCTAGAAAAGCTGCTACTATCAAAGCCGAAGTTGAAAAATTACTTCGCGCAGGTTTTATTTGTCCAATTCCTTTAACGGATTGGGTATCAAATATTGTTCCTGTTACTAAAAAACAAGGAACGATACGAGTATGTATCAATTATAGGGATATTAATCGAGCTTGTCCAAAAGACAATTATCCAACCCCCTATATCGATCAAATAATTGATGATTGTGCCGACAGTGAAATGTTTTCCTTTATGGATGATTTTTCCGGTTACAATAAAATAAACATACTCCCTACTGATCAGCAAAAACAGCTTTCATTTGTCCATGGGGGACATTTGCTTATTGCAAAATACCTTTTGGATTAAAGAATGCTAGAGCAAATTTTCAAAGGGCTATGTCTTACGCATTTCATGACATTAAACACATTGTGGAGCCTTATCTCGATGATTTACCTGCTCATTCATCGCGTAGGGCCGACCATCTCACTCATTTATGAGCTATCTTTATTTGATGTAGGCATTATCGAATTAGGTTGAATCCATACAAATTTGTTTTCTGTGTAGAATCAGGTTGCTTACTGGGATTTGTTGTTTCGAAATTAGGCATTCGCGTTGATCCATCAAAGGTCGAAGCTATTGTCAATTTAGCTCTTCCTTCGACTCTGCGCCAACTCCAAAGTTTGCGGGGGAAAGCAAAATTTTTACGTCGGTTCATTCCTAATTACGCCAAGTTAACAAAGGGTTTTACCTGGTTGTTGAAACAGAACATTCCATTCTTTTGGGATGAGATCGCTGATCGATATTTTGATGCACTTAAACACGCGTTGACCCATGCACCGTTATTACATCCTCCCAACTACAACCAGGACTACGTTTTGTACCTTGCCGCCTCTCATTCCACAATTGGGATGGTTTTAGTTCAGGAAGACAAATCTAAAATTGAACATGTGATTTACTATCTTAGTCAAAATCTGCATCCGACTGAGATCAAATACACACGTGGAGAAATTGGCCTTGGCAGCTGTTCAAGCTATTCAAAGATTTAGACACTACATCTTATTACGCAAAACCACATTAATTTCTAACTGTAACCCTATGATGTACATTTTAACCAAACAATTGCTAGGGTGAAATTATTCCAAATGGATAGTTATCCTGCAGGAATTTGACTTGGAGTTTGAAAAATCTAAGGCAAAGACATCTTTGGTTTTCGCTGAACTGATGTGTGATTTCCCCTCTACTGATACCGAAACTGTGGCGGAGGAGCCCATTGAGGACGAATCCTTGTTTCTTATTAGTAATATGATCCATGGTATGGGGATATTATCGTTTATCTCCAAACCCAATATTTTCGGCCTGAAATCTCACGATCTCAGCGACGGAAAATACGTTTCCAATCCCAGTAATACAATATTATTGGTGATACACTCTATCGTTGTGGAGCGGATTTTGTTTTCTGACGTTGTCTTACTCATGAAGAAGCTGAGAAGGTTTTAAATGACTGCCATTCTGGAGCATGTGGCGGTCATATGTCTGGGTATGCAACAGCCCAAAAGATATTGTGCACTAGTTATTTATGGTCGTCGTTATTCAAAGATTGTATCTATGCAGTCCGGAAATGCCACAATTGTCAACTCTTTGATCGTAAGATGCATGCGCCACCCACTCCTCTTCACCCTATAATTGTTGTTGGTCCGTTCGCAAAATGGGGTATTGACTTTATTACATGTAACCCTCCCTCGGCCGGGGGGCATGCGTATATTATCTTAGCGGTAGATTATTTTACTAAGTGGGCCGAGGCGATGCCTACATTTTCATATGACGGAAAAACTGCTGCAACTTTCGTATTCAATCACATAATTGCTAGATTCAGTGTTCCTCAAGCCATTGCTACAGATCATGGAAGTCATTTTCGAAATATCATGATGACTGAACTGACAGATCAACTTGGCCTGTGCCACGATAGTTCTACTCCATATTATCCGCAGGCCAATGGTTTGGTTGAAGCTATCAATAAAGTTTTAGTCACTATGATCAGACGAATTATTGGTATTCATAAGACGAATTGGCATTCCACGTTATTTTCAGCACTTTGGGCATATCGAACCTCGATAAAAACATCAACTGGTTTCACTCCCTTTCAACTGGTTTACGGTTTGGAAGCTGTGTTGCCGATTGAATGCGAAATTCCGTCATTGAAATTAGCCATAGAATTACTTCTAGCTACGTCTGAAGAGGAGAAACATTTTTTGTACTTGGCTCAACTAGATGAGAATCAACGAAATGCTGTAATAGCAAACGAGGCTCATGTCAAACGAATAAAAGCTCAGTATGATAGAAGTGTTACCCCTCGAAATTTTTCAGAAGGAGACCTAGTCTTAGTTTATGATCAAGCCAACAATAAGCTAGGAGCTGGAAAATTCGTGCCTATGTGGCATGGTCCTTTCATTGTTAAGCGAAAGCTGGCAAAAGGGGCCTATGAGCTGATAGATTTTGACAGTGTCCCTTTAGATAAACCTAGAAATGGGCTTTATCTAAAGAGATATTATGCTTAAACATGGTGTGGAGATTTAATTAGATTAGATTTCTTTACAACTGGTGTGTTTTAGATTAGAAAAGCGTGCCTAGTTTAGAAGTGTGTTTTGTCACTATTCCTGCTTATCTGAGTTTTACTCTTGGTATTGCAGATGTCGACGTCTCTTCAAACCTACGTTGGTTTTGCTGATGGTGCTTGTTGTAGTACACGGAACATTTCTTCTGCAACTTGGGTTATTTATTCACCCTCTGACGAGTTAGTATCCATGCATGGGGTAAGCCTTGGTCAAACAACGAATAACATTGCAGAGTATAGTGCAGTGATTGAGTTACTATCTGAATCCATATCTTTTGGAATTTGGAGTTTGATTGTTAGGTTGGATTCTGAACTTGTTGTATTACAGCTCAACAGGGTTTATGCCATTAGAAATCTAGTGTTATTACGGTTATTTTTAAGAGTTCATATCTTGGAATGTTAATTTTATTACATTGAATATCAGCATATTCCAAGACATTTAAATACATTAGCAGATGCAGTTGCTTCTAGTATGATAAATCGACATTTGCAATAATCAAAACAGTAAATTAAACAACATTCATAACATGTACACAGATAGCCGGTAAATAGTGATATATCATTGTATAGAAGTGTTTTCAAAAAATATATACATCGTCTTCAATCATAGGTTGGAAACACCTTATGATCGGAAAAAATGGTAATACAAAAGGTCAAAAGTATGAGTCTATGACATGATCATCCCATCACTGATGGTGATCACGATAAGAGATCACTGCCCGAGCCACCCTACATAGGAACCTTCTAAAAGGTCCTAGAACACCAATCACGTATCTCTGTAATCTGAGAGGAATCTCATCTATGTCTGTCTCTGGAATTTCTAGAGTTAGATGCTCTAGGTGATGCTCTAAGTCAGACAGGATTTCTGCAGATTGGCCTACTGGGGCTGGTGCGACTGTAATTGGTTGTCTTCTTTCATAAGGCTGGAGATGGGCTGGTCGTCGTGGGCCCACATCTGCATTCAAAACTTTTGATTATTAATTTTCAAAAGACGATCAAAATAAAAAAAAAATAGAACTTAGAAATTATTGAAAACTATTTTACTTGATTCATCCCACTGTTCCCCTGCTGGGAGAGTCATCTCTCGGTCTCCACGGAAATATATCTCGGCGTATGGAAAATCCTCTATAACAAAAATTTGGCGCTCCAGCCAACGAAAATATGAAGGAGGAAATCGAACAATCTCGACGCCCTCAATACCATGGCGGGCCATCAATGCAACCCAACAAACCATCCTATGTTCTCGAGGTCAACCGACATCAACAGGAATGTTCTGCAGAGCTAACATGGGGATCCTCTCTAGAGCAAAGGTGACTACAATGGATCCATATCCAAAGTTATTTAGTTTTCCATTCTTCGCTCTAGTTAGTTGGCCTTTTACATTGGCCAACACAGCTTCGCTCCAGTTGAAAATGGTGCCTCGAAAACAATCTACAACAATGCGCATTTGGGAACCGGTAGCCACGTGAAGCACTGCACTCCCACACAATCTGGTAACAGTAAACGCAATAACTTTCATCTCGGGATGGACGATAGTTTTTATGTCAATCCATTTGTCCCTAGGGTTTTCCTGATCATTACATAACTCTTGTCGAAGACTAGCGACAGTCTGGCCACCTGGCCTAGTCCCAAACAAGGAAATTTGTTCGCCCCTTTTGGACAAACCAGTCAAAAATAAATATTCCCCAGCTCGATTTCGAGTTGGTGGCTGCCAATAATGTAACATTGGTTCTGTACATTCCACCTGTTCACTAGCCATGTTAGGAGGTCTACTTGTGCCCTCATGCCCTGAATGGCCCAGAATTTATACAAACCGCATGCTCTTAATGCTTGCATTGTGGGAAAATGGAGCATTGCGGCATCATTCACATCTTCATGCTCACGTTCTCTCCAAATTACCATCTTGTTTATCCTACAATGCATAAAAAGATATATTAGAACAATCTAATTTGAAAAATTTTGGGCAGCAATTGAGAAATTTAACTTTGAAATCTAATTGCGTGGGGTCCACACTTTGTTTTCATACACAGTGCGTAGGAACACACGTGCGCTATGTGACAAGTGCGGACCCACGACCTTTTTCTACATAGAAAAAATTTGGGGTCTGCAGGGCCCGTGTGTTATGCCTGCGGACCCCCGCGGGCGATTTTTTAGACATATTTTTCTCTTAAAAATGAAATCTAAAGCCTAAAAATGAAATGCAAATGGATGAAATACTATATTAGGAGGTCGTGGATTACCTGGAGCTGACGGTTCTCGATTTCGTCGGACGGATCTTCCAAAATATTCACAGGAAATTTTTTTACCCAAAAGCTTTTACTTTTCACTCTGAACTCGAACGGTAAAAATGAAGTTAGAAAAGCCCTTTTTATAAGTTTTTTCGAATAAAAGAGTTTCTAATTTGTTTATTTTTCACTTTAAAAAGGTTATTTTTCAAAAGCATTTTTATTTATCTTAAACAGGTATGTGTAATGTTTCAAGTTTTTGTGCATAAATTGGATTTTTCAGGAGAATTGGTCGTTTTTCAACAAAGAGCATACTTTTATCACTTTTTCGGACTCTTTCAAAAATTTACGAAAAAGAAAAAACTTGGAGTCCTCTTTTAAGCCCTTTTCAGACTCTCTAAACATGAAAAGATTGCAGAGCACTTGATTATTCGCACTCGTTAAAGTAAATGAATGGTCGTCCTTTCAGTATAAGTTTACCCCTTTTACGGACTGAAATGGACTATTTACGAAAAAGGTATACATTGACTAATTATGGTCAATAGATTTCTCTCCCGCATTATTTTATGCTTTTTCGGGCTCAAGGACTAAATTTACGAAAAAGTACACCCATGGAGTTTTCTTAAGTTTTTCTTCTGACTCCCTAAAATTGAAAAACACCGAGTTTCTCCTATACTGGACTCGTTAAAATTTAACAGTAAAGGAATTGTTCAATTCTAAAACAGGAACGAACCACTCCTTCTTAGGGTTCGAATCTTAAACTAAGTTGGACTCATCTAAAGGATGAGCTTATAAACAAGCAAATGTTATCCTCCTCAAGCTTGTCAAAAATAAAGAGGTACTTGCCAGAAATGGTGGGGGAAAAGAGAGAAAAATGGACTTGTTTGTTGTATTTTGATTTTTCGAAAATCCAATTAACCACTCTTGAACATGACACTTTTGTTCACCTGGGTTGGGAAATCCTTTGCTTAATAGTTAATCAAACCATATTGAAAGTTTTCAGTCGGTTTCTGGGTATTAGCTTTGGGTCAATTGTCACCAAGCCTTCTACAGTGTTGTTATGTGTTCAAGAGGACAGTTTAAATAAACCATTCATCTGCAAAATATCTATCATCCATTTGACCATCCCTGAGTCAGTCCTTGCCAATATATTTTCAAAACTTGATCTATGATTTCATGTTGTGGGCTTGCCTACGACGGATCACTTTCTATCAACGACAACTCATTATCTAGGAAGTTGATCGAGAAATCGTCAGTACCTTGAAATCTACATGCCTCAATGGCAGGTTTCTCGCCTTCGATGACAGGTTGCATCATTCACATTCGATTGAATGATTTTGTGACATGTTCGACTTCAGCTCATTCATTCACATTTCATGGATTGTACTGAGTAATTTGAGAGCCATTGATATTACTGGTGGTTACTCTCAAACTTGTTAACAGTTTACATCATTGACTGGTAGTCAAGTGGTTTCTACCATGTTTGAATTCGATACATTCATTCACATGGATAGAATCATACTAGTTTGAGATGCGGAAATCAAGACCCTGGATCTAGTTTCTACCATCCAGGCTGCGAGGAATTTTGTTATAATTTATATAGTGGACTATTCATAAACAGATGGTTGCGTCCATACTGTGTCTACACATGTCTATACTATGATGTATTCAAAATCATTCCTATATCAGAACAGTTTGAATCAGTTTCTAGTTAGTTTTGATCTGAGTATGGGAATTCCTACCTCAGCGATGATATCTATACATATATATTTTTCATTGAATGTTTTTACAGGTTCTAACTGGGGCGTCCACAGGATGATCCTTGAAATGATAAAGTACAACACTCTTCATATATGATAGACTTCAGCTTCATCTATTCCAGACTTTTCACTTTAGGGGGCAATCTGTTGCACTAAAAATTGTCATCCTTACATTCTGCTATGTGTATGAGCTCATTATTACTCATACTTCCTCCTTTGCAAGTCTAACATATCAGTTCCTCATGTCAAGCCTTGAAAATCAGAGAAAAGTTCCTAAAAATCTCCTTAACTTTGGTGTCGCACTTTCTCTATATCTTGCCTGCGGTCCCACACCTAATGTTCATGTCTTCTGCGTACCTGAACACAATTTCTCTGTGTTATAGGTGTGGACCCCTGTAAAGATTAAAAAGGCGCAAGTAAACTCAAAAAATCTCATTTTTAGTAAATTCTAGTAAACTCAAAAAATCTCATTTTTAGTAAATTCTAGATGCCTCTAGAAAAGATCTTGCGGTGGCAGAACCGCTCTTATGAGGTTCATGTATCCCTTACCTTATGGAGCTAACCCCTTGATGTGAGGAGCTTATCCCTTTGAAGGAGGATTCTATCCCTTCATAGTTGGAACTGAAAACCTCCTCTTTTCCACTATAAAAAGAGGCATTGGGTAGCCTCAAAGAGAGTTCAAGCTTTAGAAATATTTGAGGTTAAGTGCTGTTGGGATTCAGACTCATTTAACTAAGATTTTTGTGAGGAGAGATCACATACCTCTATTTGTCTTGGTTGGAGGAGTGCAGAGCTTATCAAAGTAGAGGAGACTCCTGCTTCGGACCCCGGGAAGGCCTGTTCAACATCAAGGCTAAGGTTGTAAGGTTTTCCTTCTTTTGAAATTAATACAAATATATTCATTTTTCTCAATAAGTTGTTAGTTAATGGTTTATTTCATAGATTCCTTGATCACTATGATAAGCATGATTTATGATGATTTCTATACAGGTGCTATTTAATATTTTTCTTGTTTGTGACTGCAAGTTACGAAGATAACTCCTTCAAGTGCACGAGGGACAACAACGACTTCAAACAAGCGCTGGACCTATGGTAAGTCTTTTACACCTCTATAGTGCTTTTTGTAAATCATATATGCTTAGAGAAAGATTAGTTTCTTTGGCTGTTTGTTGCTATATTTTCTTTTGACACTAGGGAGATCGGTCTTGTCCGCAAGATCGATTAATTAAAACCCAACAACCAGTGTGTCGCTAGTGTTGTAGCGGCTACAACCACCCTCCAAAATTTTGTCATTTCTTAGATTTTTGAGCCTAACCTTCTTTCCACGAGAGCTTACCTTGCACTTCCATCAGGTATTCATGATTTGACAGATGTTTATCTTTTATTTATGTGTGTGTTCACTTTCTCTTCACTTAGAAAATATTTTCTAAGTCACAAGCTAATCTCTTGTCTAAGCCTTGTGCAGCAATTATGGGATTTTGTTACACAAAATTTTGTCACCGTCCCTGCAATCCTTGTCCCGCACATTAGAGGACCATTTGTGTGACTTATATAAAGTTTCATGCCTTGCAAATACCATCATTTCATCCCTTTCCATGAGGACAACATTCCTTTTGTTGATAATTCCTTGAGCAGACCATCAGAAACACATGTTTTTGGGTTGGCGCTTGTAGGACGTTATGCCCTCGCGCCAATGAAGACAATTAACACTGAGCCCCACACCCATTGGTGCTCTGACCCAGTGATCTACCCACGCCAAGTTTTTTTTGGAATGTTTTTTAAATATAGAGGTGAATCTTCCATGCTAACAAATTCGTGGGTGAGTCAGCTTGGGGAGTTCGACAGAATAACCACGAACACCCTCTTTTGGCCTCTTGTTTCCACCTTTTGGAGAAACCTCCCAAAGGATAAGACCTTCCTTACATAATTGTAGGGATCCCAACCTCCTCCTCTCCCTCTATAAATAAAGCTATCTCCCATTGATACACTAGCTAAACAGCTGAATAACTGAAGAGGAATTGCAGAACATTTTGTTATTGAGATACAGCAGAGGAAGAGACCTTTGTCGAGAGAGAGCTTAAGCTTGTGTCCTCGCCTCATCCCAACTCCCTGACGAACCTTCGAGACATGCTTTGACTGAACCCGCTGAAGGAGGCTGCGATGTCAAGGCTCCGGTTGCAATCTCTTTCTTTCTATTTATATATACATGACTAATGTCTAGTTCCCATCTTGTGTTCATATGGTTTATTTTATGCAATATGTTTAATCTTCCTTGACTAATTAGCTAGTTATGAATGCAATTATTGTCTTGTATTCTTCTTTTTTCCTTTTATCTTTGTGCAAGAATCCGAGTACCATTGCCGAAGGGCCGTGACTTGTCGAGACAGAGATCAAGAGGCCACCATTGCTACATTTGCGAAAATCGTGTTGGATTACAGGTAGGACAATATATCCCAACCTATTTCATTCCTTAACTAGGAACCTACACATTAGCTTTTTCCCTTTTTGCTAGACCCACTCTAGGGCTAGAGGGATCGTCTCTGTCCGCATAGGGGATTTACCTGACAACAAGTTGGCGACTCCACCGGGGATCAGTGTGAGTCTGTCGTCTCGTTGCTCATTGGGAATTTTCCTTGTCGAGTCAACTTCAGTCGTTTGATTGCTTGTCTATATTTTTTTGCTTGCTTGAATATTTGCAATCCAACTGTTCAGCTCCAGAGTGTTAGGGTTGGCTACACTCAGCCCAAAGTATTTCCTTTCCAAGAATTTTCCGTATTGGCGCAGTTTTGCTTTGAACAGTCACACCAATTGGCGCTTATTGCCTTTGTTGTAGTAGCGCCAACCCCTTTTTGGCATGGATTACTGCGTGATAGTCGTGTCGAATCTTGTAGGATTTGGTTTGACCTTCCTCTTGAGTTTTTGGTCAGTTTTTCTTGACTCTGGGTTGTTTCTTAGATTTGAAATTGGTCTTTCAGAATTGTTTTGGATCTATAGGCTTGCCCTTCTCAGCTGTTTTTCCATTGTCTTATCAGTGAAGTTCATAGCCGTAGGGTTTCTATATTTCTTTTTCTCACAAAGCCTTCTGATTGAAGTTTGAGTCTTTTTTATTTTTGTCAGTTTGGTTCCCTGATCGATTGTGTTAGTCTTTCTTGATCCTTTTTGTTTTCGTTTTGTTGAATGATTACCTTCGTTTTTGTTTGACTCTCCATTTTGTCACTTCAAGCATAGATCACATTGCTCGTTTGGGTAATTTTGAAATCCTTTTGTTTCCTTGAAGGAGTGCACCATTGGTTTGAGTGTGTGTTAATGTTTGTATCGCTTTTGATTTATTCATTTTATATCTTTAGACTCATAGTTCTCAAAACTAGTGTTTGATTTGATTTTTAGTGTAATATTGCATCGTGTGCTTCATTCATCTAAAAAAAAAATTATTGCATTCTTTCGTCTACATTGAAAATGAAAAGTTCTTTTGCATAACTAGCTCTTAGTGAACTAGGAAAGAGTTTCTCGTTTCTCGTTTGGTTGTATTAGATGCATTAGTTAACTTCTTCTTATGATTTCATTGTTTTCTACTTTGTTAAAGATCTATTTTCTTCTCTTAGTTAGCATTCATCGAATGGAAAATGATGTTCTTTTGCATGTAGTGTGCATTTAGGAATTCAAGACTCCATTTGGTAAGGCCTTGAAACCGAAACATTAATTCAAGATCAACCTTAAAATCAATTCAATCAATCTAAGGAAGCATTGGAACCTAACGCAAATATTTTATAAGTCTAGGCTAGTGACGTGTTCTGGCGTCGTTAAACCTAGTAGTTGTCGTTCGCCACCTGGCTTTAGACAACGCTAGTGCGGACTTGTGCTCCTCGTACTGGCGTGTATCTAAAGGGATACCCTCATAGGTTTAAATACTTTATCCATACAAAGCCGAGTTTGCCGCCCTGTAACTGTGATACACCAAACACAGCATTCGGGGAGACTACCTGCATGTACGTCAAGTCCTTGGTCATTTCTCTTTCATTTGATCACCAAGGTGTATATGGCAGTTCATGGAAACTTGGTACACCCTCTTGCTTAGATTACCTGAGTATTCATTTCGATATTTTCATGACTCCTTAAAAAGTGAAAATATCATCGAGCTCTTGTCTTTTCACGCTCATTTCAACCTAAAAGTGATAGAATCACCTTTCGCCTATTTTTTGACTCTTAAAATATGAAACAACAGAGTTTTGTTTCAATGTCTTAAAATATTAACTGCCCACGAAATATTCCTGGTTAAATTTATCTTCCTTAGCGTTTTGTTTTACAGTTTTTTCGAATGGCAACATTTCTGGAGTTTACCAACCAAGGAATCCCCTCCGAAGGGAATCCTAGTACTTTTCCTGCTTTAAGGAATATTGGTGCTCCTTATATGGAAACATTACCCCTGCTTGGGTTAACTGTTGGGTTTCCTTTTTGGTTATTCTTGACCTCTGTGGTCTCGAGTGCTCCGCCCACTTTAAAACCATCCCCTCCACTTGAACAACATCATGTTGATTCTAAGGTGGACCTCTCCCCTTCTTCACCTATTTCTTCTTCCTCCTCTTCTACTTCGCCTGGTGACAGTCTGGATTCTAGTAACCAGGTGGCTAAGAAGAAGAAGAAAAAGAAGAAGTCAGATAAGAGAGAGGCCAACTCTGCAACTATTGTGCCTCAGATGCCTTTGCTTGATAAACCATCCAATCTTCCATGGAAATTCAAATTCCCTTGCATGTTGTGAAAATTTGACCACCTTCTTTGAGACTGCCCTAGCATTCCCAAGGTACTTGAAGGATGGTCTGACAGTCGTCTACCATTGCCTTTGGCTTCTGGAAGTCATATTGGTGGCACGTCTTCGACTAGCCATGATAAGACTCATAAGAAACAAGGTAAGATCACCTATCCCTGTAAGTTGTGTGAAGGGCATCATCCCATTTACCTTTGTCTGTACATGGATGAAGCCACAAGAGTGTTGGAAAACCCTACTATTTTTGCACCCTGCCTTCTGGTTGGTTACCAGAAGCTTTCTTCGAGTTCTCTGCTAGTTGATTCAAGGATCAGTCAAGAGTCATCCTTGGCCGATCCCGTTCCCTTAGAAATTCAGATTCACGAATCCGTTCCCAACCAAACATTGGTCGAGGAATCATTCGATCCCATTCCCTCAGAAATTCAGATTCACGAATTCATTCCCAACCAACCATTGGTCGATGAATCATTCAATATGATCTTGCTTGTGGTTCATCGGGTCTTTTCTGTCGAGAGCGGATCCCATCCCCCTCATGTTCTTCTTGTTTCTTCAGATTCCTTAGACTTGGAGAAATATCCTCCCATCCTTGTGACTTAAGAAGTTGCTCTTCCTGCTCCCATGTCTGTGGTCCAAGAGGATTCTCCTCTTTCTCCCGTAACACCAGGGGATGACCATCTCAGTTCAATGTTACCCCCTCCAAGTATTTTTATCATTTCCTTCGATTGGAGTCGATTTGCGGGATATCGCCTTCCTTATTATGTGCCTTTTGAGATCACAGTACAGACCTTCAATGTGACCATACCTAGCAAAATTATAGATGAGCACATGTCTGTTAGTGTTCTATCTTCAACTACTTGGCAAACTTTTGGTTCTCCACCTCTTATGCTTGTTACACAGAATCTGTTGGATTTTAACAGAGGAACCAGTCAACCGTTAGGGATCCTTCCGAAGTGGCCTATCACTTTGGGAGGGAAAATCATCTGTATAGACTTTATGGTTGTTCTAGGCCCCTTGGATTTTAATTTACTCTTGGGGCGCGACTATGCTTATGCCATGGGTGCACTTATCTCCTCCCTCTTTTGTGTGATATTTTTTCCACTTGAAGGTCGGATAGTGACCATTGATCAGCTTTCATTCTTTGGTCTAAGGATGGCAGTTGTCCCACCATCATCTCTGCTGGATTTCTATCCATCGATTATATCTTCCATGCCAAGGGTTAATTATGTGGCCACTTGTTCATTTCCCTCATCCAGTGATAGCTTCGTCGAGTACCATCTACTAGGGGAATTCGATCGCAATTTCCGAGATGTTGTTCTCCCATCGGATGAGACCTTAAGTTTGAAGCCCTGACTTCTTATTCGACATGATAATTTGTAATCAAAGCACAGTTCATTTTCCTGTGTCAAGCTCCTTAAAAAATGAAACAAGTTTGTTGGAGCAGAGTTCGTTTTCTTGTGTCAAGCTCCTTAAAAAATGAAACAAGGTCTGTGGAGCATGGTTCATTTTCTTGTGTCAAGCTCCTTAAAAAATGAAACAAGGTGTCCTGAGGACAGTTCGTTTTCTATGTCAACCTCATTAAAAAATGAATTAGATCATGAGGATATTTTTTGTACTGTGTCAACCTCGTTAAAAAATGAAAAGGGTTCCCTTTTCAATTTGAGTTTTTGACCAGATCTCGTAAAATCCAAGTCGAGTCTTTCGCCTGATCTCGAGTATTTGAACCTTCATTCCATCCACCTGTCAATGACTAGCAGTCTACTCCAGTGAATGCCATAACGCTAGGGGGAATGTACCTCGAATTGAGTCACCATGATGGGGGCATGCAAAACTTATTTCAATCATAGTTTGTTTATGTTTTAAGCTTGTGTAAAAATGAAACCAACTTCAAGCAGAGTTTCCTGTTTTCAAGCTTGTGTAAAAATGAAACCAACTTCAAGCAGAGTTTCCTGTTTTCAAGCTTGTGTAAAAATGAAACCATTCCCATTTTTACCTCTCGTGATTGAAATTTTATCATCCTTTTTTGCCAGATGAGCCTTGGTTTTCTCATTCCATCATTACCATTTGCTCGGCCGATCATATGCCCTCACTTGGTTGTTTTACCCATTCCTGAGGAACCACTGCAATGAGTGGTCTTGGTAGCTATCCTCTTGAAATTTACTTGTTCTGAGCTATTCCACCATTACCAGAACCAGTTGCTACCCTTAATACCACTCGTTCCTCTAGGAGGAGTCAACTTTAAGCTCTTTTCTGACTCTCTAAACATGAAAATATTGTCGATAATATTGTCATTTTGAACTTGTTAAATGGTTGCGAAACGATATCTACCCAGTATACGTTTACCCCTATTTTTTGGGCTGGGATGGATTATTTACAAAAAAGGAATACCTTAGCCTATCGCGGCTAAGAGGTTCTCTCGGATATTGTTTTCTACCATTTCGAATCTGAGGGACTATTTACGAAAAGGGACCTGCTGGAGTTTTTTTTCCGCTTCTTTTCAAACTCTCTAAATATGAAAAGATGTCGATTTTTTCCTTTTTCAGACTCTTTAAACCCTGATGACATCAGAAATAATCACCATGATGTTAACCGAGTTCCTCCTTCCTAAGGCTCGTAAAATGTACCAGAATGGATTTTTCCGAAGAACAAAATTACAGGTCAAGCATATGCTATCCCCTTCAAGCTTTCTTTTTCAAAATTAATTGGGGTACTCACCAAAAATGGTGGGGGGAAACGGAACCTGTTCTCAGTCGTGTCGGTAGTATGTCGCTCTTGAACATCACGCTCATTTGCATTCGTGTCAGGTTGGGGACATCTCATTTCATCATTTTTTCCTCCATGGGTTTGGGTAATCTGTTTTCACCTCTCATCTGCTCTTTTCCATGTCATCATGACCTCAGATCCCTTGATGTCAAATACTTCCAAATCTAGAGTCATGTCGTTGATATGTTCAAGAGAAGTTTCTGATTTCAGTTTTCAACCTCCCTTTGATCCTCTATTTAGTCTTGATTCACTATCATCATGTTCCTCTGTCTCGTGTCGATGATGTGGGAAAAATTATGGCCCTCCTTCGACCTGGTCACTTCCTGTCGACTTCAGCTCATTATCCAAGAAGTTGATCAAGAGACTCCCTCCCAGTACCTTGGAGCTTGCATGCCTCAATGGAAAGTTCTTCTCATTCGACGAAAGGCCCCCATCATTGGCCTTCAATCAAGTGATTATGTGGGTGTTTGACACCAGCTCACTATTCACATTCCGTGGATTGTACCTATTTTACCTTGAGAGACATCGTCATTATTGGTGGTTTCTCTCGTGCCTGTTAATAGCTTTCAATCATTGGCTGGTAATCAGGTGACTTTCATGCATGTTCGACTTCAGCTCGCATATTCGCATGCTTTAATTTGTACTTTTTCAGGTCCAGATAGAGCGCAAGACCATGGGTTTTGTCTGATAAGATCCAAGCTATGGGATATTGTGGTTTATCATGACTTATTTCATGACTCTTTTGATTGGATGGTTGCGACCATACCTGAGTTTATTTGTTGATCTTTACTACTGGATGGCTACATCCATACCTCAGATCTCAAGTTTTATTCACTCTATTATAGATGGATTTGCCCATGCCACATGTTCATGTATCAAAAATATCATTTGTGTTTGTACTTGCAGTTCTTCTGACAATGGTTTTTGGTTTGAACGCGTTCTTGTAAAGCATTTCACCCCTCCCTCTCTCTCGAACCTCATGCTTTAGGGGGCATCTGTTACACAGCATTTTTTCACCGTCTCTGCAATCCCCATCCCGCACATTGGAGGACCATTTTTGTGACTTATATAAAGTGTCATGCCTTGCAAATACCATCATTGCATCCCTTTCCATGAGGACAACATTCCTTCTGTTGACAATTCCTTGAGAAGACCATCAAAAACACATGTTTTTGGGTTGGCGCTGGTAGGACGTTATGCCCTCGCGCCAATGAATACAATTAACACTGAGCCCCATGCCCATTGGCGCTCTATCCCAGTGATCTACCCGCGCCAAGATGTTTTTGGAATTTTTTTTAAATATAGAGGCAAATGTTCCATGCTAACAACTTTGTGGGCAAGTCAACTTGGGTAGTTCGACTGAATAACCAAGAACACCCTCCTTTGGCCTCTTGTTTTCACATTTTGTGGAAACCTCCCAAAGGATAAGACCTCCCTTCCATCATTGTAGGGATCCAAACCTCCTACTCTCCCTCTATAAATAAAGCTATCTCCCATTGATACACTAGCTGAATAGTTGAATATCTAAAGAGGAATTGTTGAACATTTTGTTAGTGAGATAGAGCAGAGAAAGAGACCTTTTTCGAGAGAGAGCTTAGGCTTGTGTCCTCACCTCGTCCCAATTCCACGACGAACCTTCGAGACGCGCTTCGACTAAACCCACTAAAGGAGGCTGCGACGTCAAGGATCCAGTTGTAATCTCTTTCTTTCTATTTATATATACATGACTAATGTCTAGTTCCCATCTTGCATTGATATGGTTTATTTTACGCAATATGTATAATCTTCCTTGACTGATTAGCTATTTATGAATGCAATTATTGTCTTGCATGTTGCTTTTGTCCTTTGATCTTTGTGCAGGAATCTGAGTACCATTGCCAAAGGACCGTGACCTGTCGGGACAAAGTTCAAGAGGTCGCCACTGCTACAGCTGCAACAATCGCGTTGGACTATAGGTAGGACAATCTATCCCAACCTATTTCATCTGTTAAATAGGAACCTACACATTAGCTTGTTCCCTTGTTGCTAGACCCACTCTAGGGCTAGAGGGATCATCTCTATCCGTAGAGAGGATTTACCTACACAACAGCTTGCCTCTAGAAACTGCGCAATTCATGGAGCCATACTTGACCTTGATGTTCAAAATTTCACAGTCATTACTGGAAGTTAGCCTTGAGCTCGGAAATTGCGCATTCATGACAGGCAACCTAGCATTGAGCCTAGAAACTATGCAAACCCTCGCTAATCTTAGAAACTACGCAATGCACTAATCCGGGAGCTGCCAGTTCCCTAAAACTATGCAATCCTTCCCAGTGATTTTCATGACAATTTTTCTCAGGAAAAGAGGAAACGTTGAGAAAAGAAAAGAAAAAATCCCTAGAATCTAGGGATCTATTTTTAGTAACCCGACAGAAGCACACCTACTATTTTTGTAAAATGTCGCCATGCATCACTTTTCCCTTTATTTGTGGCATGCGCTTTGTAAACCCTAATTTCTCAAATCTATTTAATCCATGCCCCTAGAGATCATTCTCACACTCTATCTAAGATCTCTAGAATTCCTAAGGAGATCAAAGAACCTTCGGTACGATTGTCGTTTCTTTTCCGGGTTAGTTTTGCATTTATCACCTTTAGTCGCTTTTTTTCATTTAGCTTGCATGAGTGTTGGTTTTCTTGTTTCTTAGCATGCATGTTGGCGTTTAAACTTGATTTATCCTATAGAAGTGTGTTTTTAAGTTATCATTTTCCTTTTACAAGTGTCGCATTGGTTTCTTCATTTTTCACCGATGGTCGTTGTTGTGGCGACTCTCCTCACTGATCTATTTCACTTCTCATTTGTTTAGTTTATGCACTCTATTTATCTTGTTTCAATCACACTTAGCCATATCTACACGCAAGCCTTTACTATCTCTCAAATCTGCTCGTTTTTCACACTTCCCTTAGGAAAATTTGTCTTTCCCTTGGCCAGAGTTCACTTTTCCTAGTTGCGCACTACGCAATATTGAGGCCCAACCCTAGAGCTTGGCCTATGGAACTATGCAATGTGCAATATAGGCTTTCCCACTACACACTTCGCAGTCCCAAGACTCAGTCTGCATCCTTGGCCACTGAGACTATGCAATGCACAGTCTCTCCTAGCTCACTACCCAGGCTGAATTGCACATTGTGCAGTCTCAGTCCTCAAGATTCAACCCTGACCGCTGGGACTTCGTAGTGTAGAGTTTCCTCAACCAGTCAAACCCTCTTCCTAGTGAAAATTTCACAGTCCTTCCTGTCAGATTCCATACTTGCAGCTTGAACTTGCCTTAAAGGTGATTTTTCATAAAACTAATGTTTGCTTGCCATGAGTATATTTTTTGTCCCACAGGTACATCTTTTGTTGATCACCTGTTCAACATTCAATGTCACAATGGCACCCAAGATATTTTCCTCAAAATAAAATACTGAAAGAAGTATTGGGGAAGTAGTTTAGAAAGTTTCGATTAACTTTCTAGTATATGCAGACACTCAGTTGCTTATAGAAAAGGGATCCAAACTCACGTGGAAGAAGCTCTAGAAGATATTGTAGAAGAAGACAACACTCATATACGGGATAAGAGAAAGAGGAAAATTGTTGACGGTGCAGAAAAGGAAAAAATATGGAAGATGTAAGAAGATCCTATCATTCAGCAAGCAGCTTTGGAAATAGAAGCAAAGAGGAGGCAGAGGAAGCAAAGAGAAGAGTAGAGAAAGAGAGAGAAGTAAATCTTGGAGGAAGAAGAACTAAGAGCGCAAAAAGAAAAACAAGAGATAAGGGAAGAATGAGAGTTAAGAAGAAGAGAACATGAGAAGAAGAAGAAGCAGGAAGAGTGAGAGTTAAGAAGAAGAGAACATGAGGATAAGAAGAAGGGGGAAGAATAACAAAGCCAAGGTGCTACGACAGAAGAGATAGAACCCTTACAAGTTGAAGAGTAGATACAGGATCAGCCAGCAACAGAAGGATTGAGTGAGCAAATGTAGGATCGAGAGCTTGCTCAGGAGACTGAGCATTTGATTTAAGTTGTGGAGATGGAGTTGGGACTGGAGCCGCAAGATGAATATGTGGACCTGATGCCTAGTGCACCACAGGTCAGTAGTCAGACTCCACCAACTCCAGTCGTTGAGCCAGCCCTAAGCGAGGAAGCGGGGGTAGTTCCCCTTTATGATGATCTAGTGATGGATGTGTACAATCTATCATTTGATGAACTCCGGAAGAATATTGTGCAAGTGCGAAGAAATCACTTCTCGAATGATCATGCACCTCTAGCATTCAGGAGAGAAAGGGTGATTGTGGCAGACACTAGCAAGAATCCAAACAATATTGCCGAAGCCAACTTGGCCTTCGCAGGTGCTGCAAAATCAAACACACAGTACTTCATGGTCGAGAACAAACAGTTGGTACAGAACCTACAAGTTTCCAGCAATAATTGAACAACTTCGCACAGAAACACAGAGTGCAGCTTCCGCATAGTTCTACCTCGAAGAAATGAGAACAACAATATTTGCTAAAGTGTCCACACTTGGAGACACTATGCGGGACTTGTACGAGGAGCTCATGACCATGCATTAGGAATTTGTTAAATTGCACAACTTGCAGCTTCAGTGTAGATAGTTTGTCACTATCTTTAAGAATGTGCAAGTTTCCATCACTTATGTGCATTATTGGACAATGTGGTGCAAGGCAGTGCCACTCACATTGGTAAATATGATGAAGCCAAAAGCAGAGCTAGAGAAAGAAAAGGTTTGGATATTGATCCATAATAACAAGTAGCCTACCATTTTCATCACAAAATCAGGACGCATATGCATGGTTTAACAACAGTTTGGACTTCATGGTGAGAATCCACAAGATCCCATCATTCTGTTCACTCACCCAAGCTAAGCGCAAGCGCCAAGTGTGATATGATATTGACAAGTACTTGGAGCAACTGAACCAGATCACCACCAAGTATTATTTAGAGATGAACAGATAGAACACAGAGAACTACATTGGTGGCCCTATTCAGATTTGAACGATGTTGTTCTTTATTGAGAAATACGTTTAGACTGGCTCCAAGACATTGTACTTGAATTCTATGGAGGCAAGAGTTCACTTCCATCCTGACAGCATCTTGCGGTTTGGGGAGATCATCACACAATACCAAGCTTGGTATGAGTATGTGACCGAGAGACATCAATTTGAGGTTGCCCGGCTTGATTTCACCCAAACTTCAGCATCATAGTGTCTTGTCTTGTTAGGTTGTCAAGTTTTCTCTACCTTATTTTGTCTTATATGGGTATGAGTGGAGAATGTATATTATTTTCAATTATTGTATAAGTGAAATTCCATGTGTCCATGATGGAATGTGAAGAGTCATATGTAATGTGAGGAGTCATGAGGGGATTCCAAGAGTCACCAAGGGGGCATGCCAAGAGTCACCCCCCTTTGGTTATAAATACATCCTCATAACTCTTGGAAAGGGCTTTTGGGAGCCAAATTGGGAGTTTTGTGTTAGCCTTGGCTTCTCCTTAGCGTAGAGAGAGTATACTTATTTGGGAGGAGCAGGTGTTGTTGACTTCATGTTCCACTATTAGGGAAAGTTCTTCGTCATGTTGTATGTATGAATGGAACTTTCACTTATAATAAAATCAGAGTTGTCACGTCTCCATGCATATATTGTAAATTTAGTAGGATTGTTCTTGTTATATTTGAAATGTATGTTGTTTAACTTACACACATGCTTATGAACTATTTCGTTTTCATTTGTACGAATATTTTTTAATGCATGCTCATGTTTTAACCCATCACCTTTAACTTGTGGACTATTCTGCTTGTTATTTTGTTTGATGTCTTTCAGCTCGTGTGTTCCTTTCAAGCTCCATGCTAATACAGGATTCCAAGGAGTTCACTTCCTTTTCCCTTCACTGTTAGAACTGCTCATGCATCATATTTACTTTCACACACTTTCTTTAACCAAAGACACTATACACCACTCTATGCATTTTTCAATCCAAGACATATCATTAAACACCTCATTGTTTCCTTCAAATGGTGTGAGGTCTAGTTGGGACTTCATCTCAGGGAGATCCCTTGAATTTTTGCGAGTCCAGCACCTTCAATAGTTTCTAATATCGATCACAATGTTGTAGTGTAAATTTGATAAAGTTATCCAGGGAGGAACTGTGAAAGAGGAACTTATATATTGTTGAATAACGGTCATGAAAAATAGCCCTTATCACCATAAACAACTTGGAAGGATGGGATGAATAGAAAGTGTTATATAATGACACTTAAAGTGACTGAGTAGAGGTTTCATAAATAAGTGTAAGTAATCAACAAGTAATAGCCTATCTTAGAATATGATTAAATATTTGGATTTTTAAAAAAAATCATTAGTTAAATAAATTTGAAATATTGAGATATTTTTAAATGAATAACCTCATATAAAATGGTTGAGGAATCATAGTAGAATATTTCTATATAAGAACAAGATAAGGATAATTATAAGGAAAATTCTTATTACAAAGAAAATGTTATCAATCAATCAATCAAGTTAAATGAATGTGGTTTTTTTTTTTTAGCCATAGAAAGTATGGTGATATTATATTAAAAAAATAAGTGACGTTGTGATGAGGGGACAGATATAATACCCTAGCATAATGGCAATGTGTTAGCCCAATAAGGATTCACGAAGTTAGACAAGGTGAAAAATCTGAGTAACAACACTATGGAGTTATTAGGATTAACAGTGGTAATTAAAGTTCATAGAAGTGCCTTATCTATGTCTAATGGATAGCATGGGCATGCTATGGGAAACCCATAATTTAGTAAAGCCTAGATAATATTTAAGTACAGGTATTAAAGGGGTGGCTTTCTCAAATTAAAAGCTCTTTGAAAGATATAGTCACAAGTGGAAGGGACAACATTAATGACAATTAGGATGATTGGTGAGGGTCATAATAATGATCCATATAATTCTACGGAGTCAAGAGATGAAACTGTGCACTATAAATACCCACAAATAGCTAGAATAAATAGGAGAAAATTATTTAAAAGATCAAGGAAGATGACAATATACCCTTCGAAAAGATAACAAACTATGTAAAGAAAAGAGAAAACATCTAGCCTAAAGTGTAAGAATGGATGTTATTGGGAATTTATAATGAAACCTTGATAAGGACTATACACAAATTGACAAGAAAAGTAATACTTAACTAATAAATGATGTACTTTATTGGTATGCAATGAGGGTCATAATAATGATCCATATAATTCTACGGAGTCAAGAGATGAAACTGTGCACTATAAATACCCACAAATAGCTAGAATAAATAGGAGAAAATTATTTAAAAGATCAAGGAAGATGACAATATACCCTTCGAAAAGATAACAAACTATGTAAAGAAAAGAGAAAACATCTAGCCTAAAGTGTAAGAATGGATGTTATTGGGAATTTATAATGAAACCTTGATAAGGACTATACACAAATTGACAAGAAAAGTAATACTTAACTAATAAATGATGTACTTTATTGGTATGCATTCATTGTTTCATGAGTGGATTAATGATATTTTGAGACTTGATGTGGAGCAACATATAAATTTTATGATGTTTGTGTTGAAAGAAGTTATTTTCAAATCACACTGTCCATATGAAATTATTTGGTGGATTATAATGGTAGTAATGGTTTTGTGCTTAAAATTATTAACTAAATATTAATCTAATGATCCATAAGGGAGGGGGAGGAACCCCTAGTCCGACTTGAAGAATGTTGCATCTTTGATCAAAGAGATCAACTTGTACTGAATTGGGAACATGATGAAACAAGCCAATATTTCTGAAAGTGAACAATGAAAATTAGTAGGTGATGGATAAACGACTTGTGATTAATTATCCTTTGTGTAAGTGGATTAACAATGACAAAATACTTAAATAATGATGACCTAGTATTTGTGTGCCATTGAGAATAATGGTACTAGAATGAATAAGCAAAATTTGTATAGTGATCATGGAATTTAATTTAAGGAATGATTGTATGACTAGTGAATTACACTAAATATCTTTTGGGAAGCAAGAATAGGACTAGAGATTAAGGTCTAAGATGATGAGGCTCATTTGAAGTTTAAAAATGTACTTAAACAACTATGCCTACCTGTAGATTGTCTATTTCCTTGTGAAAGAAGTGGAAATGATTATGGAAAAGTAATTGGTATTTTGATGAAAACATGAAACTTATAGGATTGAGGATCCAAACCAGGATAACTAAATTAACCAAAATATATCCTAGAGGGATGTTTAATGGCATTGTTGCATTACAATGAAATAGATGGTATTAATTGTTTATGCATGTTAATGAATTTGATTTTGTTTCGTGAAATACGAGAAGAATGGTTATGATTTTTTTTCTCTTCATGTGATACATGTTGAGATGATTATAATATTTATATGATATTATATTAACATGCAGTTCTATTTATGATGTTTATGTGATGTTATGGTTTGATAGATGTGTTTATGTTATAAAATTATGAGGAAATTTCATAATTTTATGGCATGTGATAATTCCATGCAATTTTAATGGTAAGTTGTATTCTTAAGATGGCATGAGGATTATTTTATATGATATTATGATGTAAAAACTAATGCATTGGTTGTACTTTGAGAGGTGGTGATTGATAGGAAATCCACCAATGGACTTAGAGGGCCATTTTATTTGATGATCATGCGGGAGCCTATACTTGTGAGGGAGAATATGTAACACCATATGGGATGAGAATAGACTCAATAAACACTACTTATGGCAATGTTTATTTTTCCTTATTTATCTCTTTATGGATTATGGGACCATATTTAGGAAGTCGAGTGCCTGATGTTGGAGTTGGGATGTCGAAGCCCAGAAGTGGGTGTGGGACTTTGATGCTTGGGGCTATACCTGATAGGAGTTGTGGAGAGAGTTTGGATCAGCCTTTTGAGATGCCTAGGGTGCGTGAGTACAAGCATCAGATTCCTTCCTTGGGGAAAATGAGTTTTGAGCCTTGGGGCTATGGTATATAATGATGAGGCATGATGCCTCATTTCGAAATTTAGGAAACACGGCTTGAGATTCATCGAGATTTCCCTGGTGCTATGATGTAACTTTGGATGCCTTTTGTGGTCACTTGGGTGGCATTATACTAGTTCAGCAGAGGGTATAGAGTATATGTGAAGTAATAAATAAATGTAATAATAAATAAGTTAAATGTTTAAGCTCAACTTCAAGGCGAAGTTCCTTAAAGAGGGGGAGTATGTAATGTATGGTATTAATAAATCAATAAATAACAATATTAATAATAATAATAATAATACTAAATGAAATAATAAAGAAAATATAATAATAGTAATTAAATAAAATAATAAGTAATAAAGAGAAGATAATAATAGTAAATAAATAAAAATAAACTATAATAGTAAGAATAAGTAAAGTTAATGAAGAGGCTAGAGTGATGGCATGCATTAGATTTTTACTGCTACCACCAGTCGATGTGATCGCTAAACCATAGAATGCATTTGGTAGAGTCTCTCTCACCCACAGTTTCGAAGGACTACTCCTGATCCACCATTTTACATCGAGCAAAGAAGATTTTTTTGGGTTCTCTTAGCGTACATAGTAGAAATCCAACAAAGAAAACCCTAACATCGGCAAGAAAGGTGGTTTTTCTTATTTTTTATTTGATTCTTGGGTATGGGCTAGATCTACTCCAGCAGACACGCATCCCTCCCCTCCCAGTCCTTCAAGCATCAACATTTATGGGCAATTTCCTGCATCTGAGGTATTTCCCTTAGGGAGATCTGATAAGCATGTCAAGGGTGTTTGGTATATCGACTTTGAGCCTCGAACCGACCCAGATTTATGCACTGGATATACCATCTGTCGAAAGAGAGGTAGCAATAAGCCATATCTGGAAGCATATGAGAGCAAGGAAGGAATATATATGAGGTATTCCTCGGTGTCGGCCAAAGTCGTGGGAAAAACAACATCAGAGAAGGTTTTTGCAGTAGATCGAGGCTTTCTATCGAAATAGAGAACAGAAGGGCCATATAGTATTGGGCCATAGCCTGAAGCTCATGCTGAACTAGATCTCGATGCTTATTTTTCCGGTATGTTAGATCGTGCCCTTTTTAGGCACATATATATGGTTAATATTACAATTTCTTGCAGGATTTGGCTCATATGCAGTGATTGCAGACATCAGGGATATTTTCTAGTCATAACAGCTCCTTTACTCGCTCTTTTTTCCGTACCTAGGCCCAGATCGGGTGATGAATGTGACCTCAGAAGTTTCAATTATTACAGATGCACTTGGGATAAGCCCAGATCTGTCAACAACATGTCCCAAAACTAATCATAATGTAGATCCAGAAGCAGCGGACGTTTATCAATATTGTGTAAAGCCCTCAAATGATAGATCAATGATGAGAGAATGTGAAGCACAATACCCAGAACCACGTGAAGGAGTCCCGAATCAAATTTTTATAAGAACTCTAAGCGGGAAATCTATTTGTATTAGGATTTAGAATGGGATGAGGATACAAGCCCTTAAGCATAAGATTAAAAAAAAATTGGCATACCAGCACGACTACAAAATCTGATTTATGCAGAGAAGTTTTTGCAGGAGGTCCTCTTACTGTAGGACTATGGCATCGGTCCTGATGCATCCATCACACTCACCATGAGGCTACTTGGAGGGTGTTCCATTTCTAGTTCAAAAGGCCCTGCATCATTCAATGATGGTGTCAAATGGAAGGTGGAAACCCAAAACAAACCAAAACATATACAGAATCTACCTGGGCCCTATACCATGGAGCAGAACTCCCGGGTTCTAACTTTGACAGTGAATTTGGACAAGGTAAATGAACTTTATGCAGATTTCTACACCAAAGTGGTTATATGTAGATTTAATGGTTTCTAGCCCAAATCAGAGGCTCTTCATCAATGGATTTTCTCTACTTGGACACCAAACTGTGATATTCATCTCTGCTCTAAAAGGTTTTTTATTGTCAAGTTTGATACAGTAAAAGAAAAGGATTATTTATTAAATGAAGGACCATGGTTTTGGGGCAAATCTAGGCTCTTCATCATACCTTGGTTTTTGGGATTTGATGCTACCACCATGGTGGTATCCAAAATGCATGTATGGGTCAGGATACATAATCTACCACTGCATTTTTGGCACCACAATTTATTAGAAGGAATTGGGAATTCTGTGAGGAAATTTTAAAGATTGATTTAGATCAAGCCTCTAAAGCAATTTTTACATTTGCAAAAATTTGTGTTGAAGTAGACCTTATTTAAGGTTTACCTGACAGGATCGTATTCTTCTACAATAACCTTCAATGGATACAACCTCTTGAGTATGAAAATATGACATTAGTTTGTCTTACATGTCTTCAAACAGGACATCTTCAAAGCACATGTGTACAAGCTAAAAAAGATCCCAAAAGAAAAAAGAGACATCCACAAAAGCCCAAAGGTTGGAAATTTTCATAATATCAAGAAGAGGAAGCAAAGATGCATATGCCCCATAAAACACCACAAAAATCAATGAACAGAATGTCAAAGACAGCACAGCAGCAAAGTGTGAAGATTACCCCTGAAAAAGAGGTAAGTGGTACCAAACGAACCCATGTGTTAGAAGGTTCATATTCTGATAAATAACTCCTAGTAAATGTAAAATAGAATCAAATTATTGTTGTATCATCCACACCCAACACTAGTGGTTGGAGAAAAGTGGAAAAAAAATAAAGGTAGAAAAGAGTAGTCATCGGCTCTTTGATGAGATTATATAGATCCTAATATCTAGGATCTGGTTATTTTACATATGTTATTTAGCACGTACGGTATGTAGTTTTGTTCAATATGAATAAAGTTGTGATTTTTCCTTGGAAAAAAAGTGAAGTTAACAAAAATAAAAAAGGAATAAAATAAGGAAAGATCAAATTAACAAAAACATTGAGTTAAGGAAAACATACGACAAAAATAGAAATTGGCATGATGACACGTGTATTGTGTGCATGAAGATTCCCTTTCCATTTTTGGGACAAAATTTTCTATTTAATGGATGAAAAGGGGGATGGGATTCATTCATTCTTTCTAGAGGAGAATTCTAGGAGAGGAGGATTCACTAGTTGTAGTTGTTGGGAATTAGGAAATATTGAACAGGGGAGGTGAATAAGTAATTATAAAATTTTACAAGTGTTTAAACAACCATTAATCAATCTGCAAGATATACACAGCAATAAGGCATTTTCATCACATATTTACATAGATATTTTAACGTGGAAACTCTTCTAAGAGAAAAAAACACCAAAGCTTTGTTTGTATTATGATAAATCGACATAAACAACATTGATTACATAAGTTGTTTTGTGAGAACTCAAACAAAGGAGGCCTCAACCCCCTTAGATCAGCAAGCACCAACTTTTTTAGAGGCTCTAGCCTCAAATCTATATAGCCACCAACTTGCTACTGCTAGTTAGATACATTATTTCATAGGATTTTCAAATTGATACCTCTAGTAGTGTTATTTAAATTTATTACAATTTGTTACCACTGCTCACACACATCCACTTCAAATTTTGTATATCATCATATGCCTTATCAGGCTCTTCAATCTTCTATAGGAACATACACAGATGCAATCCATAACATTATTCTTTTGCAACAAACTCACTATTAGGTTAAGTTTCTCTCAATTTGCATTCTCTTCACTCTATGCACTCAATTTATTTGTCTCACGCATGCATTCACTTATATGTTGCTCTTTATTTTTATTCAAATTACACATTGCTCAAGAATAAGTACTTCAATTAATTCTTGTTCGTCTAGAGAAGGTACTTCAATTTATTTTAACCACATTTTGTTGTAGATCTCCTCCCACACTTTTTTCCTTCACTTCAAAATATCAAGCAACTCCATATTTAATTCCACCAACCACACTTTTCATCAAAAGCTTCTCCATCTTCAGTTGTGATTGCACTAGCTAGAAAACTAAATATTTTGTTGCATTCTCTACTGGTGCTTATCCATCACTTCTCAATATGAAATTGGATCCCCCATTTGCACCATTATTCATTGTCTAAATGTGTAACAAAATATTTTCTTTCATAGTTTATCTTAGCGAAAAATTCTTAATTGTCCAAGCTCTTCACGACTTGAGCTCCTTTTTCATATGACTACGACTGTGACCAAGTATTTAACCCTTGGATGCACTTATGCTAATATTTAGGTTGGGTATTTATTTAGATATGTGCTCGAGCAAACCATCCCGAAGACAGAATTGTCAGACAAAAAATGTTTTCAAGCCCATTGTCCAACTTCAATAGAATTCCAAGAATTCTATAAGACATGAAATCATTTACAAAACACGACCAACTGGAAAAACTTCTAACGTTGTCCCACATCATCATTTGAAAACACTTCTTACACCATGATGTGATCATCTTTCCACATGGCTCTCTCTAAATTATCTTGCATGTCACATGTATTAGGCCCACTTTGGCATTTGAAATCTCCAAAACTACCCACCACGTGTCACTTGCATAAGGTGCCACATCATCATCCATGCTTAGTTAGTGCCACCTCATTGGAAACATCCTTTTGCCATGTCATCAACCTATATGAGAAGGAAAGTCAGGTCTAGGTGTCATTTTTGTGTTTCCTTTGAAAAAAACCTTCAAGGCAAAATTCCTAGTCTATACTGGAAGTATGCCATCACACAAAACTATGTTCATGAGTTCAAGTTAGGGACCCTTTTGCACCTACACCCCCAAACAGCTCAAATTAAGGCCTCATTCTATGTCTACACCCCCAAACTGCTCGACTGGACTGAACAGCTAGATGACCCCAACCAATGCAAATTTTGGCCCTTTTTGTTGTGCACTCCTAATTTTATTCTCAAGTGGCCCGGACCTCCAAAATTCTTCAACCAAGGCCAACCAGCTAAACTCAAATTGCAATATCCCTTCAACCCTTTGGATATTTTTTGAGTGTGATATACCTTTAGAAAGGTATTCTAGAGTGATATCCTATTAGTTTGTGTATCTCGAACAAGTGTTCTAGTCTCAAATGGTGTCTATGAGACTAAGGAAAACAGTTAATTAATTTTATCCAATACCCGGGAAAAAAATTCTAAGGAAAAATGTCTTAATCATAATTAATTAGCTAGTTTATTATTTTTCTAAGTCTAACTTAGGGAAATGGCTTAAATAATTAGGATTAATTAAGGCAAATATATTTTCCTCTAGTGACTTCTAGGAAAGTCATTTTTAGAAGTCAAGATGATCTTATCCATCGATTGGAGTTAGATCATGGTCGTTGGTTGCTTAATTAGAGATTATAAGAGGAGGTTTATGGGAATTTTGAGAACACATTCGAGATACAGATTTGTAGTAAGACAAATGGGTGTAGTGATAGTTTGAGGGCACCAATAGATTGAGATCAAAGTGATAGAAGACAAAGTTTTCAGAGAAAATTCTTCACAATGATTTCCAGAGGTTGAGTTTCCTAGAATTTTGTATTGAATTAGAGAGGTCAAGTTTCCTTTAAGTGTGAATTGACTTAGAGAGTTCAATTTGTCAAAGCCAGAAGGAATTTTCCAGAGTGATTTATTTTCATAGGAGAAGCCGATTTTTCCAATATAACTCAAATTTCCATAGGAGGTCAAGTTAATTTTCCAGCCAGTGTGAGTTTTCCAGAGAGGCCGATTTAGCCAAGGTCGCATGTGTGGATCATTTAAATGAGCCAGAGGAGGGTCAAATTAAATCATAGGGGTTGAATTAATTCTAGGAGGTTGGAACGACTAGCACAAGTGAAGAAAACAATTTTTCATAGGTTTTCTAATTTACGACAAACAGTTGTAATAATTTCAATTACATAACTTTTGAAGCATAGTAAAAATACTCATCTACAAAACTAGTTTTCCCCGCATTGAGGTTTTTCCAAGGACATTTTTCCAAAAATATCAATGTATGTTATTTTTTGTGCATTATTTTTCTCAGTTCCTGTGATTTAATTTTCGTCAAGTTGCAATAGTGTTTTATTCAGTATTTGTCACATATAAATTACAAAATAAAAATAATCAAATTCAGATAAGTGAATAATAACCATTAACTGCAATAATATTAAAATTTCACATGGTATCAAATTATATCTGAGGGTAGAAGAAGGGTTTCTGCATGCACATAAAGAGAATATTAAGGGTTTAGAAAACCCAGTTAATATTCTTGAATTTATTCGGGTTTCTCTATATTTATGAGGATTTATAAAATGGCCTCAATAGGTTTCAGATATCATGACAAATTGGATGGACCCTCAAATTTTGGTGGCTAGAAAGCCATAATTTCTTTATTGTTGGAAGAAAATGGTATCAAGGAGTATGTGACCAGTGTGAAAGTCGTACCAATGGATCTAGCATAGCTCACAACATATAATAAGGAAGATGAAAATCCATGAATATAACCCTTTATGTATTCAAGGACCATCTATTTCTTCATATCACTGAGTTAGATACAATAAATAAAATCTAGAACATAATTTTTAAGTTGTTCTAGGTTGATACTACTAATAGGAAGTTAATTCTCAGAGAAATATTGAGAAATACGAAGATGAACAAGGGTGACGACATTTTCACCTACCTCACTAGGCTTAGACTGGTAAAGGATGAGTTAGTTGTAATGGGAGTTAAACAAGATAATGATGAGCTTGTGAATATATCACCCCTTTATGGATTTACGAAGCAACCAGATGTCTTCATTCAAGTCATCAATGGACGAGACACCTTACCAAGTTGGGATTGACAATGGAGTGATTTCACTCGAGAGGAGCTTAGATTGAACCTTGTTAGTGGAAACAATAGTAGGACTCGAAAGAGTGAGGAGTATCAAGATAACGTTGCCCTAGATAGAAAAGGGAAATCAAAGAAAGGGTCTAACAAGGGACTGAACCCAAAAGGTGAGAAGAAGAAGAAGGACCTTTCAAAAATCAAATGATATGGTTGTCATGAGTTCATCCACTATGTTAGAAATTTCCTATAGAGAAATAATATTGTGGAGAATGGAAATAAGAAAATGACATCTTTAGGAACTGTAGATGAGATCTTTGGCAGGATGGAATAGGAATTCACATTTATTTGTTTCCTATCTATATAAACCTCACAGGGTGTTTGGTATATAGATTGTGGGGTGTCATTTTGACATGACATGAGTTAGAGATTACTTCTCTAATTACAAGGTGGAGGACATTAGATTTCATATTTAGATGTGGAACAACTCCAAGTGTAATCTAGTTGTGAGAGGGATTGTTCTGTTTTATAGGGAGAATGACAAGCCAAATCCTATCCATGATGTGTTGCATGTGCCAGGCTTGGGTATGAACTTGATTTTTAAATATATCGTTCAGATTAAAGGGTACGATGCACTATTTATAGGGGCATAGGTTCTATTTGGCACAACGATTGGAAATGACCCATATCAATTAGAGTGGGGAGCGGTCAATTGTATAGGTTGCAGATGGATACTCTTAAGGCACTAATTAGTAGCAATAATTTTAGAGATCATGGAGACATATGGCATAGGAGGATGGGAAATATACATCATGGAGCACTCATATTTCTTTATGAGATGGTGACAGGTGTTCCAGAGGTGAGCATATATCATGATGATGTTTGCAGGGGATGTGTGTTAGGGACGTTTGTGAAAGCGTCTTTTCCAAAGAGTGACTCTAGATCAAAGGGTGTTCTTCATATACTGCATTCATATATATGTGGATTGATTTCAATGAATTATCTCAAGGGATATGATTACTTAATCACTTTTATCTATGCTTTCTCCGAGGAGACCTGGATATACTTCCAAAAGGCTAAGGATGAGGTATTAAGTCACTTTTAGGAGTTTAAATCTCTAGTGGAGAATGCAACAGGTAGGAAGTTGAAGGTTCTTTAATCGAGAAATGGTGGTGAGTACATAGGAAAGGAGTTCCATGGCTTCTATACAATGGCATGAATCAAGAGAGAATGGATGGTTCCTTACAACCCATAGCAGAATGGGGTTTTTAAGAGGAATAAACATTCTATATCAGAGACAGTGAGATCTATGTTGTATGACTAGGATATGCCAGGTAGGAAGGTGGGTGTTCTTCGGTCGGAAAATGGTGGTGAGTACATAGGAAAGGAGTTCCATGAGTTTTGCACCAGGGAAATAATCAAGATAGAGTGGGTGGTTCCTTACAACCCAACAGAATGGGGTTGTTAAGAGGAATAATCATTCTATATTAGAGGCATCGAGAGCTAACAGTTGTATGACCAGGATATGGCACACTACTTATGGGTAGAGGCATGCATTATGACAATCTATATTCATAATAGAGTTCCACACAAGACATTGGAAAGGATGACACTAGAGGATTCATTCACAGGGAAGAGGCTAGGTGTAAGCCATTTAAGGATATTTGGAAGCTTAGCATTTTGTCACATTACAAGGGACACATGTTCCAAGATATATTAGAATGTAGAGAGGGGGTACTTTCTGGGGTGCAGTGAGACCTCAAAGGCATATTAGATATTCATTCTAGGGGCTAGGAGGATTATAATCAAGAGAGATTTCAAGTTCATGGAGGAAAAGTCATACATAAGGTCCAAATATTTTCCAACAGTTGATCATCAGAGTGAGCAACAAGTAGAAGCTCTTAAGGTTGAGTAGCAGGACCAAGAGTACATAACATGAGTACAATGACCAGTACTATCATAGGCTTAAGTGCAGCAGTTCCTAAGAGTTCATAAATTATGGAGCAATAGATGTAGCATATTAGGAAGATGCATCAAGAGGATATAGAGGTAGATATTCCATCGTCTATTATTGGCAGGAGGAACTGTGAGTTTCAATAGACACTTAGAGATGCTCAGGAGTTTGTGGGAACTCCTAGTATGGGCGGTAGGTAGTGGAGACAATCAGAGAGGTACACTTGCTACATGGAATTAGTTATTCAATTAGTAGATATCGATCCTTCCAGAGATCAAGAGGCTGCATAATAGCAGGTATGGCGGGATGCATTGGTTGAGAAGTATACCTCAATCATGATGAACAACGTGTTGTAGGTAGTACCGAGACCAAAAAATAGGGTGATGGTTGGATCACGCTAGATCTTCAAGATCAAGCAAAGTGAAGATGACAACATCGAAAATAACAAAGCGAGGTTTGTGGCCAAGGGTCCTATTAGAAGGATGGAATAGACTATGAGGAGATATTTTCTATATGAGACATTATCTCACTCATTGGATAGATGGGATGGTGGAACCATCAAATGGATGTCAAGATTTCATTCCTTAATGGTGGCTTGGAAGAGGAGGTATACATAGAGAAACTAGAGGTATTTGTAACACACAACACTGAGACCCACGTGTGCAGGTTGAAGAGAGTTGTGCATAGGCTCAAGTAGGCTCCTAGGACATGGTATGAGCACATAGACAAATACTTGCAGGGAATGGGCTTCATGATGAGTGAGGTGGATGCCAACCTTTTCTACTTTGCGGTTGAGGGTGAGGTTCTCATTCTTGTTTTGTATGTGCATGAATTCTTTCTAAAGGTTCATTAGGGATCATAGAGGAGTGGAAGAGGGACCTTGTAGATGAGTTCAAGATGAAGTATTTTGGGCTTATGCACTAATTTGTAGACATGGAGTTGTGGGAAACAGATGAATATACTTTCCTTGGACAAGGGAAATACTACATCAATATCCTGAGGAGGTTTGAGATGGAGGATTATAGATCCATGTATACACCCATGATCATGAATTGGAGGAAGGTAGACGCATCTAGGGAGAAGGATGTATACTCCACCTTATAAAGGAATTTTATTAGCTCTCCCATGTATTTGGTCAACACCATGTCAAATATATCCTATGCAATAAACTCTCTCATTCAGGTCATGGTGGAACCAAAGAGAGTGCATTGGATAGAAGAAAAGCATGTGTTGTGATATTTGCATGGTATAATCGAGTATGGGATCAGATATGCTCTAGGTAATGGTATCAGGTTGGTGGGCTATATTAATGCAGACTAGGAAAGTACTACAGTCGATTGGAAAATCACTTTAGGGTGTTACTTCGACATGGGATCAGGAGTTGTTTCTTGTTAAAGTTAGAAGAAAAAATAGATGGAACTGAGTTTTATAGAGGCATAGTACATAGAAACTAGCATGGAAACATGTGAGGTCATATGGATTTGGAAGATGCTAGTAGCCTTTCTTGGTCAGAGAGTACAGATGACAGTGAAACACTACAAAAATTAAATTTTCATCATATTATCTGAGAATTTGGCGTTTCATGACAAATCCAATCATATATACATCAGGTACCACTTCATCAGGGATTGTGTACAACACAAAATTGTTCAGCAACAGTATATACCTATAGATGAGTAGGTAGCATACATCCTAAAAAAATCTTTGGGGAATGCGAGATTCATATTCTTAAGAGACAAGTTGGGTGTTATGCATAACACCTTCCTCGTTAAGAGGGAGTGTTATTTTATGTAGCACGGACATGAATTCTAGTCTCAGATGGTGTCTATGAGACTAAGGAACACAATGGTTTAATTTTCTCTAATACCCAGAAAAAATTTCTCAGGACAAATAGCTTAACTGGAATTAATTATCCAAATTAATTATTTTCCTAAGTCTAGCATAGGGAAATGGCTTAATTAATTGGGATTAATTGAGGTAAATCGATTTTCCTCCACCGACTTCTATAAAAATAATTTTTTAGAAGTGAAGATTATCTTAACGATTGATTTGATTTAGATCGTGGTCGTTGGTTACTAAAAAAAATATTATAAGAGTAGGTCGATGGGAATTTGGAAAACACATTCAAGAAATTGATTTGTAGTAAGAGAAAAAGGT
The DNA here is from genome assembly GCA_034641835.2 of Pinus albicaulis. Lineage (NCBI taxonomy): Eukaryota > Viridiplantae > Streptophyta > Pinopsida > Pinales > Pinaceae > Pinus > Pinus albicaulis. Next base: position 10,688 of record JAXQQM020061561.1, on the reverse strand, counting down.
GTAATGATAGTGTGATAGCACTAACAGATTGAGATAAGCAGTGATTGAAAACAGAGTTTTTGGAGAAAATTATTCACAGTGATTTTCAGTTTCTCAGATATAGAGGGAGGTCAATTTTATCTACAGAGAGGTCGAGTTTCCTAGTAGCGTGAATTAACTTAGAGAGGCCAAGTTTCTAGATCAAGAAGTAATTTTCCAAAGTGATCAATTTGCACTTGGGAAGTTGATTTTTCTAGTTGAAATCAAATTCCTAGAGGAGGTCGAGTTAATTTTCCAACAAATGTGAGTTTTCTAGAGAGGTCAAGTTAGTCAAGACTGCACGTGTGGATTAGTTCGGTGAGCCAAAAGAGGGATGAATTGAACCAGAGGTGTTGAATTTCTTCCACAAGGTCAAATAAACTAACAGAAGTGAAGAAAACATTTTTCGGATGTTTTCTAATTTACGGCAAACAATTATAATATTTTCAATTACAAAATTGTTAGATCTAAGACTTTTGTGATCCATAATGTAGATAAAAATGCTTTCGGATTAATCACATCATTAGGATTAGGTCGACGTTTCGAACCAGCTAATGTGTTTCATCCGAAAGCATTTTTATATAAATTACAAAATTGTTGAAGCATAATCAAAATATTCATCTGCAAAACTGGTTTTACCCACATCGGGGCTTTTCCAAGGGCATTTGTCCAAAAATATGTCTCTATTTTTTTCTTGCATTTTTCTCAGTTCCTGTGATTTAATTTTCTTGAAGTTTCAGTATTGTTTTATTCAGTATTTTCTGCATACAAATCACATAAGATAATTAATAACCTTTGCAAATAGGTGAATAATAACCAATAAGTTCAACAATATTAAAATTTCACATGTCCATCTAAACACTTTGCAGGGGAATTTGACTTGACCTTCTATACATAAATTGTCTACAACAAATAGGTCTCTGAACCATGCAACCACCAATCATAGTCATAATATTTTTAAGGATTATTTAACTATTCAACTACTATGATGGTTCTCAACAAATGACCTGAATAACCAACTTGATACTACCCTTGACATCAATGTCTACACAACGATCTTCAAGACCAATTCTAGGTGCCAATCAATGACAACATTGTATCCAACAATCTCCAATATGATGTCCAACAATCTCCTCATTTGGCATTGATAAAAATTGTGCCAAACATGTCTAAGGCATTGATGGCAATGACATGTAGAAAAAACACTCCCCTTGACACCAATCAGGATTATCCTTTGCTAAGTTTAATACTCCCCCTGAACATGATACTTACCATGGTTGATTACATGCTACTACCTTTCATGAGTTTCCTCTCCCCGTAAAGTATAGTCCCTGCTTGATGTTGGATCCTCTTCTCCCCTTTTCAATATGTTAGATTTCGTATATATATCAATGTGCTTGCATGGCTTTTTCTACTTGGGTGTTTGGACTACATCAATGTCTAACACATCAATGTTTGGTTTCCTCTCCCCCTTTGACATCAATGGTAAAGGGTATATGGAACTATCATATCTCCCCTTGAGATCATGCCTCTACACAATAGAGTGCATCTGAATAAAAAATCTTCCTGTAGACATCTAGACAGAATAAAAAAATGAATATTTCATTGTTCTTTTCTTTCAGTTCTTTGGGAACATAGTAGTTTCCAATTCTCAAACACTCTGAGTCATTTTAATGGGGGAGATACCACTCCCAGTTTGTGTCTAAGATATTTGAAGGGTTCCCTAGGTAATGAAATTGTAAAAATATTTGCAACATGTTCATTAGTAGCGCATATTCCAACCTCACAAAATGGTCAGCAACTTGATATCTCAAGAAATGATATTTAATTGGAAAGTGTTTAACATTTGAATACAAAACATGGTTCTTGGAAATATTGATGGCACTCACATTATCACACATAATAGGGATTGGATAATTGAGCTCAAATTTGATACCTTTTAATGGTTGTTTCATCCATATAATTTGAGTACAACAAGTAATTACAACTATGGTCTTAGCTTCGGCTATAGATAATGAAATGGAATTTTGATTCTTTCTTATCCATGACATTAGAAGATTCCTCAAAAAGAAGGTTTCTCCACGGGTGCTCATCATGTCATCAATACTTCCAGCCCAATCAGCATCAGTATAGGCTACTTAAGAAAAATATTTAACTCTTTCATACCACAAACCATAGCCTATTATGCCCTAAAGATACTTGAATATCCTCTTAACTGCACTAACATGACTTTTATTATGAGATTTGGCCACTAGTCCTACCACTTGCATTATATAAGGTCTTGAAGCAACAAGGTACAACAAACTTCTAATCATAGATCTATACATTGTCTTATTAACAGTGGGAGACTCATATTATTTTCTCAACTTGCACCCAGTCACCATTGGTATACACACTGGTTTGCAATCCTACATTCCAAAATTTTTCAATGTTTCTTTCATATACTTGGATTAGGAGATGAAAATACCTTTGGTTAACTGTGTAATCTATAATCCAAGAAAGAGTGATAGCTCACCTAGCATGGACATCTCAAACTCCTTTTGCATTGTTTTAGCAAAGTGATGTCCCATATACTCCAAATCACTTCAAAAGATGATATCATCTACATAAACAACAATTATTAGCAAATTATCATTTTCAAATTTAATGTATAAATTGATGTCTACTGCTCCTCTTTTGAACCCTTGCTATTGTATATACTTATATATCCTAGTGTAAAATGCTCTTGGAGCTTGCTTTAGCCCATACAAATATTTTCTTAGTCTATGTACCTGATCTTCATTATTTGAGAGAAGAAAACCTTCTATTTTCCCAATATACACTTCCTCTTATAACTCATCGTTGATAAAGGATGACTTGGAATCCATCTGATAAACTTTAAATTTCTTGTAAGTAGAAAATGATAAAAACATTCTAATGGTTTCAAGTTTGGCTACAGTGGAAAAGGCTTCCTTGAAATCTACACCTTCTACTTAAGCGTAGCCTTTGCAAACCAACCAAGCCTCATTTCTCACAACCTGACTGTCTTCATTCAATTCATTATTGAACACCCACTTTATGACAATTACATTATTATCCTTTGGCCTAGGAACCAATTCCCATGTACTGATATTCTATATCTGATCAAGTTCTTCGTCCATTTCCTTAATCCAACACTTTCCTTCACTTACCTACCTAAAATTATTGGGCTCTATTTCTAACGTTAGTGCAAAGTTTTCTTGTCTAGGACTGTTTGTAAATATCCTTCTAGTTTGCACATTAAGATCTTTAATTCCAATTATCTGTCTTTCAAGATGTTGCTTCTGCACATATATAGAGGGTTTATTATATTTCTAAGATGATTTTTGTAAATCCTCGTAATCTTCTTCATCCATCTCTTAATATTCTAATTATATGTACATGGAATCACGATCCACATTTGATTTCCCCTACGGCTTTTTTGTATGGTGTACATGTTCATCCACTCTAACATTGATTCATTCTTTAATCCTATTAGTCCTTTTGATATAGCACATGTAGCCTTTGCTTTTGATTTTCTACCCAAGGAAAATGCCTTCATATGCATGAGAGTCAAACTTACCAAGATTTTTGTTGTTCCTCTTGATATAACACTTGCTCCTGAACACTTTGAGGTGCTTCACTAAGGCTCATCTTCCTTTCCACACCTCATAGGGGGTATTATCATTTTTCGATCTAATTTGAGTTATCTTTACCAAGTAAACAACATCTTCAGCGGCTTCATCCCCAAAAGGTGTTTGCCACTTTTCCTTCATCCATCATGGCCCTGGCCATATCCTAAATGGTTGTATTCTTTTTTTGAGCCCTAGAATTGTCTTCTCTTTTGCAAACCTTCACTTCATTTCATCATTTCTTTGTCACTTCATAAGCCTAAAAATCAATGAAGAATGATTAAGATTGCTTAAAGGTTACACACAAATGATTAACATGTTGTATTTTCGTGATTTTTGCTGTTTTAATAATTTTGAACAGTTTAGCTACAAAATATAGGCATTCTGTAGCCAGTCAAGCATTCTGTAGCTGTTTTTGTGTTTAAGTATGATGCAGGTGTCAATTGGATAAAAGGCACACATGGGCAGTTCTCAAATATTCCCTGCATGATTCCTTCCTATCCACGAGGATTGAATCGACAACTGGAGGTGTCTAATCCAATGGTCAAAGCAAGAGTCAAAGAAACTATTTTCTACAGGAATTAGGACTCCTGATTTGCTTTGCAGATAATCACAAGTCTGGAAAAAGTCTCAATTCAATTTTAACTTGAAGATTACACCTGTACCTATTTTTGTTCGACATTAGTTATGAATTTGCATATAAATTAAGCTCTGTAGAACCGATAAAGGACGGTTGATAACATATTCGGAATTACAGTGATACTCTGTTTTTTCAAGCACTGTTTCAATAAAAGGAGATTAGCCTTAATGTTGTTTTGATTACAATTTTAGGGAGCTAAAGGATTGCACCGAATTAGTAGCAGAGGGCCCCTGCTATTCGAGGAGGTTTCATGTGTTTTCTAGCTAAGTCATTTTAATTTTTGTTTTAGTATGTTTCTTTACTTCTTCCTTTCCAGATTGCTTTCTTATTTTACAGTCATTGTGTTTCCCTGGGTTCAGTTTATTGAATAATAACGAGTGACTTATAAGTACAATGATTGTTTCAACATTTAATTTTATGTCATAAGAGATCCTCATCACACTACAATTAATCTCTTTCAAAAACTATTCCAATAAACTTCGATTAAATGAATAAGATTCAGTTGTAATGTTTTTGAGTTATTGATTGTTTCAGCATTTTATTTTATGTCATAGGAGATCCTAATTACACTACAATTAATCTCTTTCAAAAACTATTCCAATAAACTTTGATTGAATGAATAAGATTCAGTTCTAATGTTTGAGTTATTAGTTGTCTTAATTTCTTGAATCTTCAATTAAGTTGCAATATCCATGGATTAGGATTTCTAGTTTTCATCATTTCTTAATTAGAAAATAGACTCCAAAAAAACTTGTAAATAAAACTCTGCTTTAATTCATTTGACAACATTTCCTTTTCCTTCCTTTTCAAATAGATTTAATCTCATCTTTCTAGTTTAGAATAGAATGCTAAGGATCAAAATATAAAAACTCCCAAAACATCAACAAAACCTTAAAACAACGAAGTAGGAAAAAAGGGGCACTTAGGCACATACAATGCATTACACTTCATCAGTTTACTAGCCCTAGTCGATAATTTTTGTTAACAATTTAGGACAATAAATTGCCTAAAAATTTTGGCACCGTTGCTGTGGAAGTGTAACTAGGTAGCCTTATTTCTTACATCCAAAAAACAATGATATGCGTAGAGAAAGAGACTCTACGAGTAGATTTATAAGAGGAAGAATCTTAATTCCTACAATACCACTCACTCCACCAAGACCAAGAAGTAGCACACCTCCATCTCAAACCCATATTCCATACTATATTGGTCATACTGGCTTCAAGAAGTTTCAATATCAGATATCCAATCAGGAAGATCTCCCACTTCATCCACTAAAGCAATTCTAGAGGAAGAAGATCCAAGGACTCCTACAGGAGGAATAACCTTTTTCACTTCCACAGGAGAATATATTCCAGCAGAAGAATTACAAATCCCTAGTGAAGAGGAAGAGGAGGAATTCTTCTTCAATATACCCTTGATAGAAGAACCAGAAGAACAATTAGTTCTCCATACTGAACCTTATACTAGTTCGGAAGAATCCATCATGGCAGGAAGGGGAGAAGAAGGAGGAGAAGGGGAAGGAGAAATCTTTAATGCATAAAAATTGCTATTTGGAGAAGGTAGAGGTAGAGGAGGAGACAGAGGAAGAGGAAGATAAAATGCAGAAGGAGGTAAAGGTAGAGGAAATGCAGAAGGAGGTAGAGGTAGAAGGGGAATTGAAAACTCCTTTGGATTCCCTATAATAGATGAAGAAACAAATGCTAACATGAAAAATATCTCACCCTTTGTTCTTCCAAATTTTCATGGACTGAAAAGTGAAGACCCTAAGACATTCTTATTTGAATTTGAAGTTCTATGCAGAACTTATGACTATCTTCAAGATGCTCAAAAACTTAAACTGTTCCCTTCAACATTGAAAGGAGAAGCACTAGAATGGTTTATGAGTCTAATCAACGGGTCTATTGGGACATGAAATGATATGAGGAAATTGTTTCTAGACAAATATCTGGATTATTGTATACCAGTCAACCATAAGGAAGAAGTGTTCAAAATTATGCAAAAAGAGGATGAAAATCTAGATAATTTGAAAGCTCTTCTGTTAAAAACAATTAAATATGAATGGATAGATATCTTTAACATGATGGGGAAAGGAGATATATCTCAACTTTCATTACTTGATACAGGAGAACTGTGTATTAATCTCTCAAGAGGAAAATCTAAAATTCTGAAAGGACCAAGAGACCCTGCCCTTGCAAGGGTAAACAAATATGAAACTGGAACAATAAGTAAGGCAAAAATAGGAAATATGCTTGATGAATTTAAAACTGATATTCTAGGGAGTCTTAGTGAAAAAATAGATACCCTTAAGCTACAAAACAAGCAGAAAGCCGAAATTGATGCCTTAGCAATCTTTTGTCCCAAATGTAGAAAGAAGCATGCCTTAAGAGTTTCCTCTTGATGCAAAAGTAATAGAGACTTGTGCAATTTGTTTAGAAAATCATGAGACCAAGAATTGTCCTTCAATCCCTGGCCTTAAAGCTGTCTTTGAAGAAGAAACAACTACAAATTCCACAGAATCTCTTAATTTTGTCTCTAGAATACCTTGGCAGGGACCTCAAACACAAGGGTTTAATAATCAAATGTACAATCAACCCCCACCAAATTGGAATTCTTGGTAGCAACCCTGGCCCCAATTTCAAAATCAATCTCAATATTGGGCTCAAGGAGCACAAAATCCTTATGATAGGTTCTCTCAGTATTATCAATATCCACCATCTTATCCATCTTATCCATCATATCCAAATTTTCCTCCTTAAAAAAATCCTCAGCAGAATCCACAACCTCAAAATCAGAATCAAAATCCACCACTTCCATTACCATTTCCTCAGAAATTAAACCAGTTACCTACCCAGCCAATACCAAACCCCAACAATAAAAATCCTCAGAATACATATATGATAGAAGGAAAACAATTTCCAACTTATTTGATTACTCCTTTAGACCTTAATGATGTCCAACTTAGGTCTGGAAGAATACTTGAAAAGAGGAAGCCTTCTGTAATTATACAAGAAAAAAATAATTCTGAGGAAGATTCTCTACGAGTGAATAAAATTTTTGAAGAAAGCACATCTCTTCAAAACCAAAATATTGAAAAACAAAAACAAAAAGAACCAGTGATTTCAAATCCTATGTTAGAGCAACCATCAACATCTACTACTACACCTCCTTTTCCTGAAATATTACAAATTGATAAAGGTGTAGAGAAACAAATTATAATGCCTAACTATGATTTCCTAGATGAACTGAGAAATGTTTGTATTAAGATTCCATTATTACAAGCCATCAAGGAAATCCCAATCTTAGCTAAAACAATAAAGGAGTTGAGTATGAAAAAACCAGGAAGAAAAATAAAAGAGATAAAAAGAATACAACTGGTAGGAAAAATAGCAGACATAATGAAGGGAAAGATTACTATTTCAAAATATCTAGATCCCGGAAATCCAGTTGTCAAAACACATATCAATGGAATTGAAATACCAAACACATTAATTGATCTAGGAGCATCAATAAATGTCATGAGTAAGAAAACCATGGAAAAAATAAAGCTTCATAATATTCTTTATACACCCACATTACTACAATTAGCAGATAGATCTGTAAGCAAACCAGATGGGGTATTAGAAGATATTTCAATGTCCTTATATTCTTGGGAGTACCCTGTGGATTTAATGATCCTAACTCCTAAAAATTATTTAGGAGGACATCCTATTATACTAGGAAGACCTTGGTTAGCTACAGCTAATGCCTTCATTAGCTATAGATTCGGTGATATGTACATCTCTAATGGTAGTTCAACCAAGAAATTTACTTTGTATCCTCCAAAAGAACAATCATAGAAATAGATGATAATCAATGGATTGATGATGAAGAAGATATACAACCTCTCTTCACTATTTCAAAAATCAGTGAAGATAGTCAGATTCTAAATGTCCTAGAAAATCATGAATCTTTTTCAAAATACAAACATGACAATTTCAAGAAGAATCCAATATTGAATTTTTGTCATCAAGACAAATTTCTCTTTACTTCATAAAAGAATTTGGCAGCTCTACAATTGAAATATTTCCAGGAAAAACCTTAAACATAAATAAAAAACTGGAAAAATCTCAACAAGGGAAGCTAGTCAAAATATTACAGAGACATTCCTTTGCATATGCATGGGAATACACTGATATGAAAGGGATTAACCCTAAGACTTGCACTCATCATATCTACATAGAGGAAAATTGTAAACCAATCAGACAGCCTCAGAGAAGGATGAATCCAAACCTTAGGGAGATTGTTAAAGAAGAGTTGCAGAAATTGTTAAATGTCAACTTTATTTATCCCATTTCAGATAGTCAGTGGGTTTCTCCTTTGGTGATTGTACCCAAGAAAAATGGTAAATGGAGGGTATGCATTGACTACCAAGAATTAAATAAATCTACTCTTAAAGATCATTTTCATTTACCTTTTATAGATCAGGTGTTAGATACATTAGCAGGAAAAAAGTACTTTTCATTTTTGGATGGTTTTAGTGGTTATAATCAAATTCAGGTTGCACTTGAGGATCAAGATAAAACCACATTTACCTGTCCTTGGGGAACTTATGCCTATCGAGTATTACCTTTTGGATTGTTCAATGCACCTGCAACATTCCAAAGGGTAGTATTGGGAATCTTTTCAGATCTAATACATGATTGTGTAGAAGTATACATGGATGATTTCACAGTCTATGGTAATACATTTGAAGAAGCCTTAGAAAACTTGGAAAAAGTTCTAAAAAGGTGTAAAGAAGCAAACCTTTCATTAAGTCATGAAAATTATTTCATGATGTTTACTGAAGGGATTGTCCTAGGACATCATATCTCAGGAGATGGGATTAGACTTGATGAGTCAAAATTTGAAGTCATCTCTAGACTATTAGTTCCAAGTTGTCAAAAAGGTGTTAGGAGTTTTCTAGGATTTACAGGATACTATAGAAGATTTATAGAAAACTTCACCAAGATAGCATCTCCACTTTTCAAACTACTCACCAAGGACTATGAATTCAAATGGAATTTTGACTGCCAGTTAGAATTTGAAACACTAAAAAAAAAAATATCTGAAGCACCTATTTTAAGGGGACCTAACTGGAAATTACCTTTTCATATCTCAACAGATGGCTCAGATACAGCCCTAGGAGCTGTGTTGGGACAAAAAGACTTTATCCCTTATGCCATCTACTATACAAGTAAAAATTTGACTCCTTCAGAGTTGAATTATACTGTAACTGAAAAAAGAATTCTTAGTTGTTGTTCATGCTATAAATAAATTCAGACATCATATAACAAGCTATGAAACCTTTTTTCACACAGATCACTCTGCAATTAGGTATTTAATGAATAAATCAATCACTAATGGCAGAGTCATAAGATGGTTATTACTTTTACAATAATTTAACATCGCCATTCTAGATAGGCCTGGAAAAAAAAATACAGTGGTTGATTTCCTATCTAGACTCCAAAACATTAAAGACAATACTCCAATTGAAGATAAATTCCCTGATGAATATCTCTTTGCAATAACTACTCAAACTCTTTGGTTTGCAGACATTGCTAATTATTTGGTTTCAGGAAAATTTCCTTCAAATATGAATGCAAGAGATAAAAGAAGAATCATTTATGATAGTGCAAAATTTTCATGGATTGCTAATGAATTATACAAGACATGTCCAGACCTTATTATCAAAAGATGTGTTCGAGAAGATGAGATGCTTGAGATTCTTAAGGCATGTCATGATGAACCTTGTGGATAAAATTTTGTTGACAAGGGGACAGCTTATAAAATCCGTCATCTAGGATATTATTGGCCATCCATCTTTAAAGATGCTAAAGAATATGTCAAAAGGTGTGACAGTTGCCAAAGGGTAGGGAAACCTTCTCCTTCAAGTGAAATGACATTACAACTTCAGGTACATATTGAACCTTTTGAGAAATGGGCTTTGGATTTTGTAGGACCTATTAATCCTCCATCAAAACAAAAGAAGTATATCCTAGTTTGCACTGATTATGTCACTAAATGGGTAGAAGCCAAGGCATTGCTTTTTGCTAATGAAACATCTGTAGTTAATTTTCTTTTTGAGAATATTTTTACTCGTTTTGGTGTCCCAAGAGAAATTTTCACAGATCAAGGAGCTCAATTCACATCAAATATGGTGGAGAAAATGGTAGATAAGTACAAAATCAGGCACAGGAAATCTACTCCCTACCATCCACAAGCAAATGACCAAGTGGAATCTACCAATAAGGTGATCGAAGGGATTCTTACAAAGATTGTTCATTTACATAGAAGAGATTGGGCAAAAAGGCTTCCTGAAGCCTTATGGGCCTACAGAACTACATGGAGAAACACAACAGGACACACTCCTTATGAACTTG
>JAXQQM020069741.1:0-10936 GCA_034641835.2 Pinus albicaulis | reverse complement strand
CTTGTGGAGGCAACATGTTGTTTATGATTCTAGGCCTTGTGCTGTTGTTATTACACTGGGAAATAACTTGTACAGGATACCGGAGGTAGTACTGCCTCCTGTCATCTCTTTGACTACTGCAAAACAACGCAGTAAGATTGTTTTCGAAACTAGGAAATTTATTTTCCTTACAACTCGCACACGGGAAAAGAAGAATATTGTGGCCAAAACCTTGAAAGAGGGCTCCCCTGCACGGCTACAACAGATGGACAAAGTCAGGGAGGAATATGAGGAAATCTTCTCCTCAATCACATAGGTTCCTCTACACTGTCAGGACAAGCACTCCATTGATCTGACCCCCAATGCACCGTTGCCTAATGTTTCCATACCTCATGCGACTACACAGAGAGAATCCACACATGCACTATCTAAGGATGATAAAGAAATAAAATTTACTAAACGCATCCAGCATGTCTGCCCGCAGGTCCATGACATCTTCGACAAATCTAATAACCAGTTCAACAAAATTTGCCTCGTCTCCTGGAAGATCTCAATGAAATGGGGGCCATTACTTCCTAAGGAGGGAGGAATGATCTAGGTGGATATCGGTGGCCACCTTCCTATTCCATTTGGACCCGCACCATCAATTCTTGTAGCTTTTCACATTTAGCACAACTTACTATTCTTGGCAGGTTTTCGAGTCCTGCACTCCCGGAGCCGTTTTGGGGCCTTAATGATCTAGGTGGATATTGGTGGCCACCCACCTATTCCATTTGAACCCCCACCACCAGTTCTTTCAGTTTTTAATTTGTAGCACAACTTACTATTTTTAGCAGTTTTTCGGGTCCTGAACTTCTGGAGCCATTTTGAGGGCCTAAACGATGTTTTTTGGGCATCGCACCTACAGTGAAAATGATTCCATTCTAGAATTGATATTTTTGGCATCATTTGTAGTTCTTGGATAGATCTTTCTAATGATTTATCATGTGCATCAAACGGAGATAGTATGCCAAAGTTACGACCCCGGGAAGTTGAAACACCAATTTACCCAAACGAGGCCCATAGTTTTGGCTCTTCATCTCCTAGGGTAAGGTTTTTGGATGTTTAGAGTTCTCCATTGTTTTCTCAATAATAAATAGGCCTTCAAGCCTCATTGTAACACAGTTCAGAGGTCTGTAGCCGCCACATCTCTTCTCAAAGATTCACTACCAGCACCCTAGCTATTTTATTTCCACTATGTCTGTAAGCATATTTCTGTCATTTGATATTAATGAAATGAAGCATTATTTCTGCTACATCTCTATGTTTAGGGTTATTTCTGTATTCTTTTGCGTTCTTGCATAAATCCGGATCATTGGTGCTTGCATAAATCTAAGGATTTGTAATTTGGTGCTTCCAATAAATCCATGAAGTTAGTGCTTCTGGTAAGTTTATCAGGTGTGTGCAAAAGAAGGAATTGTATGCTTCCTGCTAATGGGTGCTAGCAAACAATTAAAGAGATTTGGTGCTTCCTGTGAGTGGTGGCTTACAAAAAAAATATATGTAATATTGTATCATCCCATATTTAAATCAAATAACAAACAATATTTGTTGGTTTTCTCCTGGAAAGGTTTCCACATTAAACCTCTATGTATCATATGTTTGTTTCTCATGATGTGTGTTCTTGCATTGATTCATATGGCTACTACTATGGTTTTTTAACGGTTTTTCACTTAGATAATTCCAATTTTGAATGTTCAATGAAAATTGGCATATAAAATTAAATGATACTTAATACTAATTCACCCCCCCTCTCATTCTTAACATTGTTTCCATCAATTATCATTATTTTCTTACTAACATGGTTTACATTACAGATATGACTTCCACTAGGGTACTTATAAAATCAATATCCTTTTTTTTATACAAGTAATGAAAGGTGAGTCATGTTCCACCCTACCATATACCCATTTAAGATATATTATTTCTTGTAGATGACCACCCCTAAGCTAGACCATGAAGCCATGAGGGAATGTCTAAGTAAAAATTATAGGGTGGATTCATAAGTTTGTTACCCTTCATGTCACAAACCTCATCAATTCCCTTAATATCACATCAAGCCAAAATTTATTCTTAGCTACTATGGGTTGTCACTCAATTTATTTGTATAGCTAACACCCAAGGGCACAAATTATCTCCTAGGATATTATTGGTACAAGAATGAAGGTCATTTTTCTTCATCCACTCAAAATTCGGTGTGGATACTTTCATCCTTTAGAGGAATGGATTGTTCTCATTCATAATATGGTAAAAATAGAACTTGTACGGCATAAGGAGAGCTTTTACCTAGCCAATATTCTCTTGGTTGATCTCTCTATTCCTTTGGTGCATGTCTTCCATCAATCTCCCTCACTATGTTTCAAATTTCAAGCCTACATAGCATTATTGGAGCCCTTTTCTTAGTTATGACTCCCTCAACACTTCCCCCTTGAAAATGTTTCATAACACAAAACCATGTTTTTCATTACAGTTGGCCCTTTGATTCATATTAAATAATTAGTCACTACCCTAATTCATAGAAAACCAGACGGTTTAAAATCATGCAAAAAAATTTCCTTTAGTTATCATGAGAGTCTCCTCTTGTCTCTCTCCTCTTCGCTCTTCATAGTAAAATGCTTTCTTATTCATGGGTGCTCCTACATACCCTTCTCCTCATTCTATATTAATGATTTCCTCTAATTTATTGGGTTTCTTCCTTGGTATATTTTCCTTCTATCAACGTTATCCATTGGGCTAAAGTTAGAATATTCTAATTAGAATCCAAAATTATTATAGTGGTGTGATGCCTATACCCATGAGAAATTCTAGTACTACTTCCCCACTATTCCCATGTATGCTAGAAATTTTTACTAAACTTCCCATATGATATGTTCTTGGGGAAAGTTGACAATATCAAATCTCATGATCCTTGGGCACAACCAATAATCCATGAGAAATATTAATTATCCAAATCCCCTTTTGTTGGCTTTCCTTCTCTCATGGATTTTCATGGTTTGCACTAAGGCTGCACCTCTTCATCAATTGATATTAAATTATAATTACAATTATTCCAGGTCTTTTTTCCATTTACATTTACATTCCCATATAGGGATCAATCACATAATTAATTAAAATTATATTATTAGTGGGGGTATTGGGGACCTTACAATCTTCTTCCCCTTAAAGGAACATTGTCCTTGGTTTTTACACCCTCTCATGTGTTTTTCTCAATTTCATTCCACCATTTTAGGTGCCCTTTTGTTAATTACAATATTATATGGACTACTTTCTTCAAGTTTAACCAACTTTATTGTTCCTTCAAACAACATCATTCTTCATGTTCGTTTTCCTTCCCACTACATTAGAAATGGAATTTCTCTACAACCTAGTAATTTTTAGACTAATGGAATTCAATCGAGTATCTAGAATCATAAAATCAATAGGAAATGTGTGCTACAATAATTTTCAAATACAATCATTAAATACTTTCCATATGAACTTTTTAAATTTCCACAAGGAAACATGTATTTCAAAAGTAAACTATTCAACTTCATACATATCTATGGTTTCCCTTTACTTCATGGTATTACAAAAGTAACCATTCCATATCAATTGTTGCATTAGATGCAACCCTTCACACTCCTGATTCGATGAGTGCATCAGAAGTCTCCTCCCTCTAAGAGTTGCTCATTATCTTGGTGTTTATGAAAAAAAGTAGACAAGCATTCGAATTGGCTTCATTGATTTCCAAGATGGGCCATCTCCAACTCTGAGAGATATGGGAGTAAATTCTAATTGTATAATTTATATTTGGATATTTCTTAGAGCTAAGAGTGAGGAAATTTTTACATTATGACAACGAATAAGCTAGGAACTAGAGCTAGATTCATAGCTAGAGCCATGAACTAGCTATAGGCAGATCCAGAGCTAGAGTTAGAGTTGTAGATAAGAGCCAAAGTTAGATCCATGTTTTATAGAAGTACATAAAAGAGACATTGATTCATATTTCTTTTCTATAACATTTAGGACACCAATAATCATCTACATCGTGAGGTGTGATCTAAAATTAATTTCAATCAATGAATTATCGTAAGAATAAATACCTACAATCACAATTCAATGTTTAATGAAGGTTAGTAACTATGAAAATGAAATTCAATGTAAAATGGAATAAGATGAAGGATAAGTACACATGAATTAATTAAAGGTAAAAAAATAAAATAGGAGATAAAATAATAAGGAATGGTAAATGAAAGTTCAAGGATGTTGACCTTCCCATTTCCCTAGTTTTCCTTATTTATTTTTGAAATTTCCCTCTTAGAGTGTCTTTTGGCTTAGGAAAGGTGTATGGATATAGAGATAAGAACTACATTAGAACTTGAAATTGCCAAAATTAAAGTTGAGCAACCATTCGAAGCTATATTTCCCAATTTGGTTTCCAAGATAAATATGGTGTCCATTGTTCCCTCAATAGTTTCATATTTATCTTTATTTGTAAAAGGAAATTTTGGATGAGTTAGTAGAAGTTATTTTATGTATTAAATTTAGGTTTATAGTTGAATTAGTGGCTTAATGGTCAATTCCTAGCTATGGTTCTAATTGCTTCTTTATAATTTCATTCTCGATTAGCATTTGGAAGAACACCAACATCTAACAAATATACATCATCCATTACACCCATAGGGTTGAAGTAAAGGGTTATCCCAATTTATTTATTGCAATAATTTAGCTCAATTTTTATTTTTTCCACTAGATTTAAGAAATTTTTCATCTATGGAGGATGGTAAGTTCTTGGATACCTTGTACAAAATATTATCAATCTATTATTGTAGTACCATCAAATGGATTGGTCATACACAATGTTCAAAATTTAGTTAAGGGTTTGAGTGACCTTACATTTTGTACATATTTTATATGCATCCATCGGGTATGCTCTTCATGGTGTGATTCATGCTAATTTTATCTCTTAATCATGCACCATGTGATTGGTTATAATATGGGTGAACTTAATTGTTGAAACAACTCCCTTTCTTTTTGATGTTTCATTAACCTTTGTAACACAATATCATTCCATCAAAATAATAGGACTAAAATGAGTTTATATATTACATGTGTCTCATGTATCTTAAGTTGCAAACAAATCCAAACTCACTATATAAAAATTACATTTTGATTGCTAGCCCTCCATTGGTGTTTTAATATTCACATTAATATTGCATCAATGTTAGAATTTGAAGAGTAATCTTGTATTAAAATTTTCTAGAGTGATTTCAATGAAGTCTTGTGTTGACACCTACATCTATGAATGGAGCCATCTCACATTTGTGAATAAGTTGGAATGTATACCATTTGCAAATACGAATGTTTGATAACCATTCAGTTGATTCACACATCAACTCTTACTTTATGCACATCCATTTGATGCACTCAACCATTGATTATAATCATATAAATCTTGGTTTTAAGCTCAAACATACAACATTTTCATACACACCCTATCTAATGTGTATCTAACAATGCACACTCAACTACATAAGGACTATATGGTCATGTGTAGTTATTTCTTCAAGTTCTCATGGTAATTTGATTATAAAAAAATAGAAAGCATTACCACCTTTATTCATTAACAATATTATGAAATTTATATATACACGTTTTTTAATTGTGAGAGGGTTGACAAGCCATGTATTAAACCTTATATCAAAGGCGAAATATTCCAAAAGCGGGTCGAAAGGGGGATAAAGCAATGAAAGCCACGTGTATTAAAGCCAATGGGGAAGTAACGCAAAGGATGGAGTGTAAAGCCATAAAGTGAATAGGAGATATAAAAGGAAAGGGAACGCAGCACTAAACGCAAGACCAATGTACTAGAAGAAATTACAGCCAAGTGAAGATGCACGTGGGAAATTCCGAGGGGGTCAAGTAGCGGGGGAAGGAAGGGATCCATACCCCCGCGGAATTGTGACACGTAGCATGGTGGGGACTCAATGTTAGAAGGAGGTAGTAGGAGCATGCCGCGTGGTTTGGTGACGTGGCGGAATGAAAGGTGGACCCTCACGGTGGGTAAGTTATGTATTTAAGCGGTATAAGAGCGCATATGTTTCAGGAGTTATATAGCGCATACGGTAAAAAGGTAAGGTAAAGTCTATTAGGTCAGCTGGTACCGAGACCCGTACCAGCCTTAAACCCGGCACGAGGCGCCCACCTGCACTCTGACACACCCAATTCTTATGCGCCGCGTGCCTCACTGTCAGTGTCCTTAGGACACTTGCCTTCATTCGTTTTATCCATTCGTCTTTTTATCTCGAATTACCCAGTCCAGAGATAACATTCCCTCCGTATTTCACTCCAGTAAAAGGTCGCAGGTTCCCGTCTACGGCATATACCAAGTAGCAAAGAGCGTCTGGTCTACCCCAATCATTGTCAGAGTTCCTTGCGTCGCTTTCCCGAGCAGATTTACCTTCCATTCAGGTATTCCATTATTCATTCTCCCTCTGTTTTCCTTTCGCTTTTTCAAATTCTTGAATGTCAGCCATGGGAAGGGGAACGCCAAAAAAGAATGAACCAGAGACCCACCAGGTCCGTGAATCTAGGAATCCCCTCGGTTTCAACCCTCTCCTTGACTTGCAGGCTGGTATCTGTGACCCCAAATACCCATTTGACATTCGCAGCATCAAACCCTTGCTTTTCAGTCGCCATATTAAGAACACAGATCGTTACCGGGTAATCGTGTCGGGCTTATACCATCAAATTTCCCCGCAAGTTCATTCTATGGTCGATTTCATCACCTGGCTCAGAGATGTTTTCAACGAACATCGGGGCACCTTCACTTCTCCTCAGGGGAACAGGGTTTTTTCCCTTTCTCCTGATGTTATCAAACAAGCCCTCCGCATCCCTACCAGCACCACATATGTTAGTTTCAAGGACGCGGCCTTGGCAACCCAGTTCATCAAACAGCCATGGGAGGCCCGGTGAGCTTATATCTCCTCTATAACCGTCAACCAGGCTACTTCCCTTCCAGCCATAGAGCCGTTCCCATTAAGTCTGTTCGTTGAAGAGGTTCGGCCCATTCTCTCTCTAATCGCTGGCCTTTTAGGGGTAGGGATTCCGGAAGACATTTCCACGGTGTGCGTCCATTTCTTATGGCTCATGTCCCAAAAAGGGGTGGTATTAGATATTCATGGTTTCCTCTCCACAGCCATTCAAACCCAATTCCAGGAGCTTCCACAAACCCGTCAGTTCCATTTCTGTTCAATGGTTTTTTATCTCTTCTTGTACCAGCACGCCGATAAGTTTGAGGGTTTGGGGCTAGACAAAGTTTACCTTGAGAATTCCCAACCCAAACCAGTCTTCGACTGGAATTTCTTTGTGCGTCAATTACCTAAGGGAGAGGGTTACTCTAGTTTTGTGAATAGTTTCATGTCTATTGCCTATACCATTATTCATGACTCGCCTTCCCCTAGGGTCTTTCCAGAAATGAAAAGCTGGCTGCAAACCGGGAAGTTCCAGAGTACCAGAGATTGGCTTCTATTCGAGGACTACACCGAAATTCGGGTCTATGGAGCCGAAGTTGCCCCCTACCGGCTACCAGTGTTTCCTGTCAGACAAGTTTATGCACTCGAATACATCTGGCAGGCCCTCAAGGCCGACCAGCTCCATTTTTTTCCCGCCAAGAAGGGATACATCCTAAGGCTTCCCATCGAAATCGGCCCCTTCGTGGTAAACTCGAGACATGCCCTCCCGATTGTTGAGAAAATGCTGCAAGGTCTGGACTTAAGGCTGGGAAAAATTTGGGCTTATGACCCTCGAGAAATTATCTCGAACAAAAGAAAAAGGAACAGGTCTGCACCCTACATGCATGAGCCGAGGCCATTTATGGAATGGAGGGCTAATCTCGAAACTTGGCCCTTGTTTTCGCAGATGGAGACGGATTCATCTGCTACAGGGGAGGAAGAGAATGTCAATAGAGGAACAGGAAAAGAAGGAGGAGAAGAAGCAGGTACCTCAGGGGCAGCGCCCCCTCCCAAAATACAAAGAACATCCTCCAGCGAGGCAGAAGTCATAGGAGCGGAGCAACTGTTGGAACCCTTCACGGTGTACGGGAAGTTGGACAAAGGCAAGGCTGGGATAACGGTGCTAAGAGACAGCACCACTTCTTCTGATTTCACAGAGGTGACGCAGGCTATCATAGAGCATACCTCGCCCAGGGCAATCGAAATAGATCAGGCGAATAGAGCGATCTGCGACAAGTACGAAGCTGAGCTGGGGGGATATGTTGAGAAGTATCATACTAGACTCTCCGCCTCCATCAACGCAGACACCAACAGCCTGGTAATGTCTATGGCAGAAGCCATCCTGGATCCTAATTCTGATGTCCCCAGCTATCGGGTGCTCGATTTTGCCATCGACATGAAGAAGGTACCACCCAACGACATGTGTGACCTGTTCCAGACGATATGCGATATGATGAAAGATAAATTGATGCAGATCACTCTCGCGCTAAAGAAGTTAGAGCAGAAACATGACCAATTGAGGGATTCCCTGATAGCCGAACAAGTTAGCTGTCACGCCAGAGCAAATCAGGTGCGTTACTACCAAGACCTGATCAAAGGGAAAGATACAGGGGAAACAAACCAGCAGGCGGTTTTGATTGAGCAGCTGCAGAAGGAAGTTGCATCGGCAAAATGTCAGGCTCGCATACCAGCCGCTCACCATGTCCAGATGGCTGAACTAGTACAGGTGGAGCAGGAGAAGGCAAAACTATCTGCCAGGCTATCAAGAGAAAGGGGGGAGAAAGAAAAGATGGCTGAAACAATCGGCGTGTTGCAGAATAAAGCAGCAGAGCTACAAGCTAGATGGGACTCACACAACTGCCAGCCAACTGTGGTGTCAAGTGGAGCTAGCTCGTTGCCTGAGCAATTGTCCGCAGCAAGAGCTGAGATTGAGATATTGGAGAAGCAAGCGTCTACAGCAAGGCAGAAGATCACGAACCTGGAAAACTCTTTGGCCGAGAACACCAGAATAGTCGAAGGGTTGTAGGGAGAGATAGAGCAGGAAAAGAAGATGACGGCAGATCAACAGAAAATTATTACCGATATGAAAAGCCGTGCAAAAGGAAATCTCACCCTTCTCGAGGCTAGGAGAATAATCTGGTCTGATATAATCTCGGCTGTGACTGAGCAATGGGATTTCCTAAGGACGATGGAGGAGCATAAGTCTGCCATACCATACCTCAGTAGGAAACTGCAAGAGGCAGACCGTGATCTGTCTAACAGGGCCAAACATGCAAAAGAGTACATTTCGTTCCTCAGCGAGCTGGGACCAGATGACATGGAGAAGCACGACATTCCTAGCCGATTCACTGAGGCTATTGAGTGTCACAAAATTATCAACAAAGAGATGGCCCGGGTCTCAGCTTCAAGGGCTCTCCAACAGCTGGTCGCCAACGTTGGACGGTTCGACGAGGTATGGGGCGAGATTATGACAGCTGGATTCCCCTGCTGCTGGGACCCGACCACCCCTGCCGTACTCCTGCCTCTGGACCGATACACAGAATGCTTGCAAGAAGAAAGGGACCGAACTGACCTTCAGACGGGCAAAGCAGCTCAGCTCAAAGCCGACACGATTGTTTCATCCCTGAGAAAAGAGTTCAACCTCCTCCACTTGATTAAAAACAAGCTTCGTACTGGGGCAGGTTTTCGTGCCCTCACTGATGCCTTTGTCGAGGTGGAGGGACTCTCAGCAATGCTCGAGCCAGCTGCGGACAGTCAGCAGAGGTGTGCGCAGTTCATGAGCCAACATGCCAGTTCATCCGCAAACGTGCCCCCGCCTGAATCAGCCACTGCCTCCACTCAGCCGCACCTGTAATTCTTTGTCAACTCATGATTCGGCCTTAACGGCCTATTTTACTTTTACTCAGTTAATTTCTTTTAAGTTTCGAGTGGGTTGTTTTCCCCACTCTTGCATTTTACTTTTTCACCAAACTGTTGTTTAAATTTCTGTTTTTGAAAAACGGCCGAGGGCATGATTACACATGATGGGAGGCTTGATTCCCCATCATGAATTTTGTTGTTGTGAAAGTGACATTTAACAAATTTTGTTCATGCGAAGAAGATATTTTTCCAAAAAATATCTTCTTGCTGAGATGGAAAGAAGTCTATATGAGGTAAATCCAATGAGAAAAACAGGTTCCAAACTTTCTGAAGAATTGACTGTGTAAGAGCTTCTTGTATACAATTTTTGTGAAAGTTCTAATATGAATGCAAAGAGCTCGTAGGGCCTCAATGAAAAGGAGTTTTGTCTTTGAAAAGGATTCTAGGTTTTGGTTCTTTACAGTGTGTAATTCTCTCTTGTGTGTTGTAGTGTAGTTATTCATTTCGCTTACATCCATATATCTGGTATTACATTCTGGAATCCGAGTTTCCTGTTGCTTCTGATATAAATTTATCCTCGTTGATACTTACATCATAGGCTTCCTGGCACTTTAAATATGGCTCAGGTGTAATATGCTGTCCCGTTTTCGATTCATCCACATTTCTACTATATTGGCTGCTATGAGGTGTTATTTACAAATGCTATTATTGTGTGTGGATTCTTAACTGCTTAATCCCACCACATGTTAGCATACGTTTCTGAATATTGTCTTAATAACATTTAATATCCTCTTTCTTCTACGTATTCAGTATACGTCCTTCAATCATCATTTTCTGTGAAGTATTGAGAATCCGACCCTTTTTATAGCGAACTGTCTTGGAATTGTCTTATGCATTTATGTTGGAGCTTAACATCTTGCCTATTCATTATTGTTCCTTCAGCGTTGAGCTTCTGAAGTATTTGGTACCATTTAAATCTAATTTTCCCATCTGCAAAGAAATAGTATGAGAGCCCGGTTCTGCTAAGATTATCCTTATTACATGATCTCGACTCTCTGCTATATAAG
>JAXQQM020057867.1:0-104007 GCA_034641835.2 Pinus albicaulis | reverse complement strand
AAATTGATGATTTTGAGGGATAAGAGTGATGGTGTTATGTATAATTTATTAATTATTATTTAAATGTAGTTGTCTTAGGTTTATTAAGTGAAAGGGCATGATCAAAGATCATGCATCTTCAGCAAGGGACACCGTGAGGTTGTATTTAAAGCCTTGGTGATCCCCCATTGTAATCATCTCATCTTTTATCAATAATAATATATACTTATTCAAGTTTACCAGAGTTTCTACACTCCATTGGTATCATAGAGGTCTATCCTCCGCCTACAAACACACATAATTTTTTTTCCCCATTTGTTCGATCCTAAACTACAGAGAAATCAACAAAAAGAAGATACTATCTCAGTACGAAGGTAGCAAGACCAAATTCTGTGAGAGAAAATTTAATTCTATGACAACAAATTTAATTTATGAAACAACGAATTAAAACTCTGAAGAAAAGCATCTCGGTCTAATTCATTTGTCCGTCCACCACCATTCCTGCTTGTACCACGGCCACAGCTGCCTGATAGCATGATTAGTAGCCTGTTGTAGGCCTGTCCTACCACCGCAGTCGAAACCGAAGTCTCGTTATCACCACCGCAACAGCCTTCTCCGCCCACTCCCGCCGTTCACCCTGCGTCTAACCTTCGTTCCGCCAAACCCTTCTGCCGCCATTTTCTCCCATCTCTCTAAGCCAATTACTGACCGTGACAACTGCGCAACAACAGCCACGCTGCACTTTGGTCTCTCACGTTGGCGTCCTACCTATCGCGGTCCAATTATCACAACTGGTCATCGTTTTTCATCGAGCCCCATTACCCTGAGCGACAGTCGTCCACTTGAAATGCATCCTTTCAACTAAATTTGACGATGTCAGAAAGGAAGCCGATATAAAAAGATTGTATCGAATATACATTAACTTAAACGAGCAGTTTTTTTTAAAACAATGTGGCGTTTAAAATACACGGCGTATTTATCTCCGGTATGCGAAATTCACTTTTAAGTGACGTGGTAACGAAGTGGACGTTAAAATCGTGACAAAATTTTTTTATGAACGATTTTTTTAAATAATTATAATATAAAAATATATATATAATTCACAACCCATAATTTTATATATATATATATATATATATATATATATATATATATATATATATATATATATATATATTTATACAATAAAATTATTAGTATTATTATTATTTAAAAAATAAATAAATATAAATATATAAAAATAAAAATAAAAAAATATGGTCGATAAATATTCACCACCTCATACACGCTCAATGTCTTCGTCAATGTCGATGGCTGAATTCCAAAAAAAATTGCTGGATTTTGAGAAACGGATCAATAATAATTCCGATGACTTCAGCAAAAGATTAGTCAATCTCAAGGGTACAGTTGCAGGACACTCCAACAACATCAAAAAGCTTCAAGATACGAAAAATCGGATAGAAAGACAAATTTGGCTAAATCGTAGTGAGGCCACAGAAAATCATAGCCAAGCAATGCAAAAGCTAACAGAACTCTGCAATAAGATAAGTCAGACACAACAACCAATATTCCCCAATATGGAACATAATCAACAATACAATTCAGCAGATTTAGGGAATTGAGAAGAGCATCATGAAAAAACTGATTCCCCACACCATCATGAAGATAGTAATGCAGATTCTCAAAATAAGCAGCTCTGGAATGCATTTGCTAATCAATATCCCCTTCTCGTTCCACCATTAGCATATCATCAAAAAGAAAAAATCGAGCTACCCAAGTTTGACGGTAATGAAAAAAAATAGCATTGCATGGCTTAATAAAGCCGAAGAATATTTTGAGATTTACGACATTAACAGTGATGACGAACAAATTAAGCACGCTTCCATAAAAATGGAAGGAGAAGCATATAATTGGTATATGTGGTGGAAAAATACAATGCTTGCTATTAGTTGGACGAAATTTAAGGATGCATTCTCTAAAAGATTTCAAGGTATAAAAGAAGAAGAAAAAAAATTCAACATTCATCAAATTATGCCAAAAAGGAGATGTGGATGAGTACACTCAAGAATGGGAGACCTTAGCGACACGAGTACCTGGATTGTCAAAATCTCGTTTAATCCAGTCTTTCATCTTAGGACTTAAAATCCAAATACAAGAAGAGCTCTAACTTCACAACATTACATCAGTAGAACTAGCAAGGCAAAAAGAAAAAGCTGCTGAAAAGAAATTTGAAAGGTTATCTTGGTCAAAACCAGAAGAGTATATTCGAGACGAAGGTTTCCTCAATCTACAAATGTAGATAACATAAAATATGTTCCACCACGCCTTCGTGAAGGAGACAAATCTAACATGGAAATACAAAGGATGAGAGAGGGAAAGCACAAACGTTGTGGTGAAAAGTGGGACCCTAAGCACAAATTTGCTGATGGAAAAGAAAAAAAATTGTATAATTGTGAAGCAACTAATGACTCCAACAATGATGATTCAGATGTAGAAGGAATGGAAGACACCCCAGAGTTCTCTCCAGAAGTAGATGACGAAAGCATTCCGCAAGTTTCATTATCAGCCATGACAGGTATATCACAACCTCAGACACTAAAATTAAGAGGACATATTAAGAAAAACAACGTAATGGTTCTCATAGACACTGGCATCACCCACAATTTTCTAGATTCAACCATGGCCAAAAGACTCAACATCTTTATTTTTCCCATGCCTAATATGAAGGTAATGGTGGCCAATGGTAAGAATATTGAGCAAGTAGCGAAATGCCATAAGGTCAAATTACAAATTAAAGACTTTAGTTTAGAATCTCCATTCTATGTCGTACCACTAGGAGGAGTAGATGTGGTCTTAGGAATTCAATGGCTACAAACCTTAGGTACTTATTCTGCCAACCATCAGAAGCAGTTTATAAGCTTTAAGTGGGAAGGTAAAAAGCACAAGTTATATGGATTCCAAGCACCAAAAAATCAAATTGTATCGTCATCCCAGAAGATGAAGATGATTCAAAAAGGAGCGCCAGCCTATATAGTACAATGTCATCAGTTAGAAATGTTATCTCCAAAAAGGAACCACGAAGAGTCGCCAGAAGTACAAGGCCTAGTTCAGAAACACGAAAAAATATTCCAAGACCCACTAATGAAAATGCCTCCTAATAGGGAAATCGAACATACAATGGAAATCAAGACAGGATCAGACCCTGTTAACATCAAGCCTTATCGCTACCCGCATCACCAAAAGACTAAAATTGAGAAGATAATCCAAGACCTTTTAAAATGTGGGGTCATCTCAAAAAGCAAGAGTCTATATGCCACCCCATTTATATTGGTAAGAAAAAAATATGGATCGTTCCAGCTATGCATTGACTACAGGGGATTAAATAAGATAACAATTAAAAATAAGTTTCCAATTCCCTTTATCAATGAAATGCTAGATGAGCTACATGGCGCAAAATACTTCTCTAAGTTAGACTTAAGGTCAGGCTATTACCAGATCAGAATTAGATTGGAAGATATACCAAAAACTATGTTTCAAACACATGAAGGTCATTACGAGTTTAAAGTAATGCCCTTTGGGTTGACAAATGCCTCAGCTACATTCCAAGCTACTATGAATGAATTATTTCGTCCATATCTTAGGAAATTTATACTAGTATTTTTTTATGATATTTTGATTTATAGTAAAACTTGGAAAGAGCACTTGCAACATTTGGATAAAGTCCTCACATTATTAGAAGATCATCAATTTTATGCTAGAAATCCAAATGCACCTTTGGAAAAGAAGAAGTCGAATATCTGGGACACACAATATCCCATGAAGGGGTAAAAATGGATCCTTCAAAAATTAAAGCTATAAGGGAATGGAATAAACCAGTGAATATATCTAAGCCAAGAGGATTCTTAGGATTAACGGGATATTATTGAAGATTTATTAAAGACTATGCACATAGAACTGCACCTCTTACAAATATTTTAAAGAAAAATTCGTTTCAATGGAATGAAGAAGCAGGAAAGTGTTTTGAAGAATTGAAGGAAGTAATGTCTAATTCACCAGTACTAGAAACTCCCAATTTCTCTAAACCATTTATCATCGAATTTGATGCCTCTGGATTCGGTATAGGTGCTTTATTAATGCAAGAAGGGCACCCTATCGCTTTTGAAAGAAGGGAGCTCAATAGGCGAGAGCGTCTCAAGTCTACATACAACAAGGAAATGCTCACAATTATGCACGCATTGGCCAAATGGAGACAGTATCTGTTAGGGAGTAAATTTTCCATCTGAACGGATCATAACAGTCTTCAGTATCTCCTTCAAAAAAAAACACTCTCTGAAGAACAACAAAACTGGATCGAGAAAATTGTCGCTTTCGACATGGAGATATTACATAAGAAAGGAAAAGACAATGTAGTAGCAGATGCCCTGTCCAGGAAAGATGAAGAACTAACACTACTTGCAGTCTCGGTTGTTGTTCCTGAATGGCTTAATGAGATTCGAAGTGAGTACACCAAAGATCCAAAAATTCGGCTGTAATCAATAATCTCCCAAGAAATTCAAAACTTAAGTGGAATAACGATATCTTATGGTACAAAGGAAGAATTTATCTAAACTCCAAATCCAAGTTTATATCAAAAATACTCAAGGAATCACATGATTCCATGTCATCCGAGCATGTAGGATATTTTAAAACCTACTACAATGCACGTCAGTCATTTTTTTGGAAGGATATGAGTCACGATATTCAAAAATATGTAGCAGAATGTGACAAATGTCAAAGAAATAAAAGTGAAAATATTATGACACCTGGGTTACTTCATCCCTTAAATATTCCGAATCAGAAATGGGAAGAAATATCAATGGATTTTATTGAAGGGTTACCTGTATCTGATGGAAAGGATAAGATCTTCGTAGTAGTAGATAGATTCACTAAATATGCTCACTTTATTGCTATAAAGAAAATAGAATCTGCAAAGCAAATTGCTGAGATATTTTGCAAACATATTTATAAACTACACGGCTTCCTGAAAGTCATTGTCAGCGACAGGGATGCCAAATTTAAAGGAAATTTTTGGAAGGAATTGTTCAACCATATAGGAACCTACCTAAACATGATCTCAACTTACCACCCCCAAATAGATAGACAAACAGAGGTTGTCAATAAATGGTTGGAATCTTACCTACGGTGTTATGCTACGAAAAAACAAAATAAGTGGGTTCAATAGTTGCATCTCGCTGAATGGTGGTATAATTCCACTTACCATACATTGACAAAAATGACTCCATTCCAAGCTTTATATGGATACGTGCCCCTGAAGTGGAAATATTTTGCTTCAGTCCAATCAAATCTTCCAGCAGTTAAAAACCAGCTAGAACACCAAAAGGTCGTCCAAGTTCTAAAAGAAAATCTGAATATTGCACAAAATCGTATGAAGCAACAGGTTGATCGTAATCAAACTGAGAGATCATTTGAAGTTGGAGACTGGGTGTTTGTCAAGCTCCAACCATAAAAGCAGTTGTCCCTAAAACAAAAAGGGAAACATAAATTAGCTCCCAAGTTCTATGGTCTTGTTGTACTATACAACAACCCTCCCTTTTTCTTAATTTTAGAATAAAATTCATTTAGAAATAGGGTCCCTTTTTCTTTTTATTTAAATAAAAGACTTAGAAATAAAGATTCATTGTTTTGAAAAAGCTCATATTTGTTTGTTTGCAAACCAAATACAACGTTCAAATCTTCCAATCCGATCACATATAGAAGACCTTATCATAAAGAACAAATCAAGTTTAAAAGTTCAATGAATAGTAATCGTAATCGGAGAATCGAAGAAAATCCTTAGAGGAAATTTGATATACAAACCCAAATCCTCCGATGCGATTAGTTCGATCGCAAAACTTCAATCGCAAAGAGTTTAAGTTATCCATTCACATACTTCCGATGCGATGAGATCAGTCGCAATCGCATGATCGGAATACTCTTTAACAAGCTCTTTGCGGTCAAATTAAAATTCCCCGATGAGATGCGCGTTATTACAATAAACGCTTTTCAAAAGAAAACAAACATTTATTCGTTTTAAAAAAACAAAAACTTTTGTATGGTAGACCCCACCGTCGGAAAGCGAAGAAAGCTATTAACATTTCTTTTCGATTAAAACTCCCCGATTGCAATTTAAACAAGTCTAATCGAAAATCGGAAAAGTTTTCAATCGGAATCGGCCAATCGAAGAAATCTGTATCATGATATTTATGCGCCATTTGAAAACTTTCGATGCGATTGATAAATGATATTTATTACATTCGAAAGGTTCAGGACAGGTGAATATTATAATATTTTACAAGCGCCAAATCTTCATTTGTACGTAGAAATTTAATAGCAAATCGAATGAATATTGGTTGATGATTTTGTTTTTAATACGTGAGTGTGACCCAAAAATAACATTTACGCGCTATACGAAACCAATAAATAACGAATCATTTGTTCATAAACGTTCCGTTCAGGTTGCTTGTTTGTCACGACTGAAAATTCATTGTTTTGCAGAGCCAAGGAACACCAAGCCCTTTCATTCACAGACAAAGGGAAGCAATAGCAAACGCAGAAATGTCAAAGAGAGCGAGAAGAGCCAAGACCACTGTTCTGTCAAGTTTGTTGAGACTCCTACAGTTTCAAAAGAGAAGCCCACAAAACTGAGATTATTCACAGATACATCATGCCAAGGGCTCGGGAGAATGACGTGGGAAGGAGTCTACAATCTATTAGAGAAAGAAAACCCCAAAGTCACAGTGGAAAGGGCATCAGTTCCAGACGAAGATAGCTCAGATTCTGACTCTGAGATTACTGAAAGATCACTTGCAAACTCATTTTTGCATCGAATCGCAGCCAGAGCGAGCATCATGCCTTATTATGATGTGATTCGATGGGTCATCGATAGTGTGAAGATACAGGACAGAACGTTTGTTTCAGCTTCTGGAG
Source organism: Pinus albicaulis (assembly GCA_034641835.2). Lineage (NCBI taxonomy): Eukaryota > Viridiplantae > Streptophyta > Pinopsida > Pinales > Pinaceae > Pinus > Pinus albicaulis. The sequence continues at coordinate 97,062 of JAXQQM020057867.1, read as the reverse complement.
TGTCTTTTGGGTCGTTTAAAGCAGAAGACATCAAGGCAATGTATCACCTTCCGGACCCGCAGAAGGTGTATAAAAAAGAATTTATCAAAGAGTTCGCTGATAATAATAAAGTCCAATCTGATCCTATCAGAGATTGGAAGAAAAATCCAGAGAAGCACATAAATGAAGCATCCGGTATATATTCTGTAGATTCCCTTTTACCACCGTATTGCTATGCTGCTACCATGATGTGTAGATTATTTGGCAATGATAATTCAGCTAGGTTTTCTATACAAATGGTCCCATTAATCCTAGCTGCTGTCAATTCTGACATTATGGATTGGGCCGTTATTCTTTCTGATAGAATGGCTAATAGAATACTTGAGTACAGACAAGATAAAACCGTTGGAAATTCCACTCCTTTTTTCTTTTGTGCCTATATTCTAGATGCTCTTTGTTTTAATTCCGAGTTTCCCATGTTTGGATGGAAATGGACTCCCAAAGACCCTACCCCAATTCATATATATCATAAACTTCTTTGGAAAGTTCATTTTCAAGATAATGTGTATAGAATCTGCCATGGTTTCCTTATCCCTGTTTTCCAAACCATTTTCAATCGCTTCCCTCCTAGATTCTCTGATAAAGCTAAAGCCGACTTATCCTCAATAGGAGATTGGTTTGGAGAGGAGAAATTTACATACATCAGGATTTTTGGTAGTATTGTGGAACCCCATGTTCTTCCTCTTATTGTTCCAGACAAACTTCTCGCCCAGGAAATTTCCTATCAATTAACAGTTGAAGGAATATCCAGAGCTTTAAACAATAGTAAGAAGAGAATGTGGCCTCCATTCCCATTCAATGGTGGTCAGTTTACTTTAAATGACTTCAAACATGCAGAAAAGGAAGTCGCTAAAATAAAGGGTTGTAAATTTGCAACCATTCCAGGGAGACAGTATGATCCGCGACAGATAGCCTTTAATGTTACTGCTTCAGTTTCAATTGCTCGATTTGAGCATGAACCAGATCAGTTTGATGATTTGTTTGTTTCGTTGAATGATTTTCCTCAAATTTATGATTTAGCCAAGTCTAAATTTCAGAAGGAGGAAATGAATAAATTTTTATTATTCAGAAGTCAGAGATTGTTAAGAGTTCCTCTGGACCAACTAAGAATTCCAATACAAGGGTCAGAGACAGAAGGTACATCTAGCAAAACGCTAGTAGAAACATCTGCTGGTAAAGTCATTACACAATCGGCTGTTAACCAGCCAACTATACATACTGCAAAGGTGGTCACTGTTGGCAAACCTGATGCTCAGAAAGGAAATACTGATGATAAATCCGATCAAAATACTGGTCAGCAGTCCACTGCTCAAACAACAGAAAAATGCACAAGTACCGATGCTGATGTGCATAATCAAAAAGGAGGATCGGATAGCAAAACCATTGAGCAGAAAACAAATACAGGGAAAATAGACATGCAATCGGGAGGAAAAGAAACTACTGAGAAGATTGTAGACTCTACTGATCTTAATGTTTCCTCTCAATTATTGAAACAATATGATCAATTCGCTCAGCAATTGGGACTGCAAGATAAAGATAAAGAGAAAATAGAGCAGGATGTCGAAATCATTCTTGAACATCCTACAGGGTAGATTGTATTGAAGATCGAGGAGATCCATCCTTTAGATGTATTTTACAGCCCCAAGCATAAGGCTATTGTTAGAAGACAGAGAAAAAGAAGGAAGATGGATCAGGACATGTTTTCTACTCCATCGGAAGAATTTATGAATATTGTTTACAAGAACACTGAAGTGAATCCATCTCAGGATCTCACTAAGTTGTCTCAATATGCAGGGGCATATAGTGCTGCAACAATTGATAAAGCTGTAGAAGTTTCTCAGATGATGACTCAGAAAGATCTCTATATAGCCTCACTTGAAGAGCAAACTAAAGAAAGTCAGCAAAAGGTTGCTCAATTGCAACAACAGCTACAAGATCAAGAACTCAGGTCCAAAGAGTTAGAAGAAAAGTTGGTCGAAGAAAAGAAGAAAGTTGATGAACAGGTCTTAGGCAAACAACAACAATTGAATGAAGAAATTTCCAAGTTACAAGGTTTATTACAAAATGAGAAGAATGTGAATATTATACAAGAAAAGGAGTTTCAAACAGCTTTAGATAGGTTCAAAGATTTCCCGAAGTTAAGTGAATTCAAATCGAAAGCTCTTGAAACTAATAAACTACTGTCTCAGCAATTGAATGAATTTTGTGCAAAGCTATCACAGGCAGAACCTTTTTGTGATATTACCTCATCCTTGATCCAGAACGTCATTACTCTCAGACAAGAAATTGATGATGCTGATGAAAAGATTTTTGAATTTCTCAATTGGCAAGATACAGAAAAAGGAAGAGAAGCTAATCTTCCTAGAATAGAGGAAAGACATAAAGAAATCTTGTTTACAGAATGGGAACATCAGATAATGAAAGCTGAGAGAGCAATATCAAGGGCTAGGAGCATGATGAATAATATCACGCAATTTATAAATGACAGCTTATATTCAATCAATCTCATTTCAGACTGTGTTCCCGTCAGTTTGCCTAAAGTAAAAGAAATTGAAAACAGATGGAAAGAAGAAATGATCAATAAAATTCAACAAATCGACAAACTTCAAGCAATATCTTGGGACAGTATGTGGACTCATTTAATTAAGCCAAACAATCAACAAATGGCTATTAAATTCCTTTCAAATGCTGTCGATTGTTTAATTCCATAATTTTTCGATGCCACCTACGCTGGACAGCTGCATTCCGAGATGAGTCATCCACCGAGGCTCCAAGATATGCTGAAGATTTGCAACTTGGCTACATCAAACGAGAAAGAAAAGCAATGAATCAGTTTCATTTCAGATAGCATTTATGTTTTTTATTTGATAGATTGTAGCAGTAGTAGTAGGATTTTGTTATGTAATTTCTTATTTAAATCCCTCTCATGCATTTAGAGAAGGATCCGAAGTTGTAATATTTTTTGGACTTGGGGCTTACATTTCTGTACTCCATTCCCTCTTATATTTGATAAAGGATCACATCTGGTGATTTTGTGCTGAAATTATCTTTGAAGTGTTGCATTTTTGTACCTTTGGATTTAATTTTACATCGGAGTTACTGGATTTGAGTATCAGATTTCATTTGACAGTCTTCAAGATGAATGAGGTATTTCTATCTGTTCACTGTTGATTTCCTTTGTTATATGATATTCGTTTGAAGAATTTGCTATCATTTATATATTTGGTTTTCATAACATTTCCTTTTATATATCATTTCTGAGTATAATTGGAATGTTATCTTTCATAAGCATATATAGATGGTATACAATGATGAATGCAATATGCTAATATAACTCTGTTTAATTTCTTAAATAGAGTTATCTTTATTCGTTTCTGCACATTTCAATTTAAATAATAATACAATTTCATGGTTATTGTTAAATTGAAACAATCTTAAGTTGTATTCACATATAATTACCCGGGTTAGTGTTAGAATTTCTTTATCAGCATTTAGTTTAATTAGATAGTTTTACTTCAGTCAATTTAGTCTCATTTACATTCATCCAAATCAATCCCCTCACCAACCCATTTAGTTATAAGGAAACTGGTCCTTTAAATCCAGTCGGAGCCACCATACCAAACGGAAAAGGAGCTGTCCTAAGGTCCCGACCGGGTGGTTTTCCCCAATGTTTGAAGCAGAGATTTTCTAGGCTTCAACATTTTTGGCGCTAGAAGGAGGGCCTGAGCTATGAATGGCAAGTAAATCTTTATCCACGGGCCATTCTGAGAGCAAAACACCCTCATCAACTTCTTCAATTTCTTCTGAAATTCAAAATCCTAGAGAAGAAATTGCGAAGAATATTCATACACCCACTACCAAAATCTCAAAATATTCAGACAAGCAATCTCCTGAGTCTCCTGAAGTTCAAGATTTAATCCATAAATTGAAAGGATTCTCACTATCTCTTGAAGAGTCTGAAATATCTGAAGGTAGTGTAAGTTCAAAATTTGTTCCTTCAAAACCTCTTACTAGGTTGCAAAGTGAAAAACTTGGTATTCCTCCGAAAGAATTTCCTTTACCTAGTAAGGGCAAGACAAAAAGAATTCAATCGGAATCAAAAAGTGATATAAGTTCATCATCTCATATTCAATCACCTGTTTCTGAAACCACAACTCAACAAAGTGCAATTGTTTCCACATCATCTCCTCAATCATCATCTGCTCAGTCATCATCAATCTCAACATCATCTATTCCAACAACTTCTATTCAAACACCACCAGTTTCTACTACTCCTCCAATAGTCGTTCCGATAATGGCTAGACCATGGGCTACTCCAGGGGCAGTCAACATGGATGCACCTTTACATGATTTACCAGACAATCCTGGAAAATGGCTTCTGAAATTTAGTCCAGATCTTAACATCCAAGCTGAAGAACATATCAATAACTTTATGCTGGCTGTAAATTTGAATGGAGTCACACATGAAGATGTTGTAGTCAGACTATTCCCTTATACTCTTCAAGGAGCAGCAGGATCCTGGTACTTTTCATTACCTTCGGGATCCATAACAAGTTGGGCCATTTTTGCAGATCATTTTTTAACCAAATTTGGAGATGACCGATCAATAGCTACTTTACTCAATGACCTCTCAAATTTGAAGATAGAACCCAAAGAACCCATTAAAGATTTCAACGCTAGATTCAACAAACTCTTGAACAAAATCCACACAGATTCACAGCCCAGTGAACAGGTCAGAATAGAATGGTACATAACTGCCTTACCCTCAAACATAGTGATTTTCGTAGACAGAGCTGCAAAGCCTACGTTAGCTGAGAGTATGAAAGAGGCTATTGCAGTGGAAAAACGGATTACTTCTCTAGAAAAGAAAAATGCTATCGAGGAAAGGAAATCAAAGAAAGTCAGCTTCAGAGATGATTCAAAGAAAAAGGCCAAAGATCCATATGACATGGAAGGTTTACAGAAAGTTCTTAAAACCATGTCAAATGAAATGGTTGAAATTAAAAAACAAGTAGCTGAAAATTCTACTAAAAAACCATTCCGAAATTTCAGAAGAAATCAAGTTGAATCTAAACCTCCTAATGAAATCTCTAATGCAGAATCAGAGGAAGAAGAAGAAGAAGAGGATACATCTTTAATATCGGACGAGGAAGATGAGAATGAAGAAATAGCTGAATTACATGGAATGTGGGATTTTATCCTCCCTAATTCTAATAGTGAGGTAGAACAAGAAGCTATGCCTGTAAGTACTCGGAGTAAATCTACAGCAGAGCTTATACAAATAGCTCCAAAAAAGAAAATCACAACTCCAAGTACCAAAGACAAACCCCCGGCAAAGAAAGCCTCTCCATTACCTACTCAAAATCAGCCATCTTCTTCTAATCCTCCCACATCAACAACAAAGACTTTAGTAGTGTCAGATCCTATGGAATACAACATTGTTGAAGACATAAAGAAGATTAAAGCCAACATTCCTTACATGAACTCAGCAAACTAAAACACCAGCAGAAGTTGCTATTGAAAGAATTAAACGCTACGCCAATTGCTCCTTTACCAAGCGGTGTAGTTGCAAAAGCAGCTAGAGGAGCTGGTAAACCACCAGATAAGGTAGATGCTACTGATACCGTGCTCATTGGAGAAAAGTCAAATTCTAAAACTCCTCCTTTTCTTCTGACGTATGAAATGTACAATAAAAATCTGCACAATTGTTTGATTGATTCTGGAGCTTCCTCCAACATAATGCCTACTTCTGTTTGTGCCAAATTGAATATCGAACCACAGAAATCAGCAGTTCATATTGTTCAATTAGATCGCTCTAAAGTTCGAGTTGTAGGAGAAATCAATTCAGTAACTATCAGATTAGCTTCCGATCCTAGAATTGTCCAGAGAATTGATATATTGATTGCTGATATTCCTGAATTCTATGGATTAATTTTAAGCAGGGACTGGTCTGCAAAACTTAATGGTTATATCTCGACTGATTATTCACATATGTGGCTTCCCTACAAAGGGAAACCAAATCAAATCAAAATCGAACAAGAAAAACATATGACGCACACTGTCACTGAATTTGAACAACCTAATGAACCTGTGGCATTCAACAACAATATTCTTGAAGGTTATTCTGCTGAATCATTTCTTGGAAACTTCAGAGCACCCCAATCACCTTTTTCTGTAAATACTTTTGTTTCTCAAGTAGAAAATTTTTCACAATCCGATTCTTCCAGAATTGTAAATACTTCTGATGTAATTGTAGATAAGTCAATAGATAAATCTTTATTTTGGTCATTATATTTTGATGGATCAAAGTCTAGTGATGGAGCTGGAGCAAGATGCATTTTAATCGATCCAGATGGAGAGAAAACCATGCTGTCATGTAGGCTAGAATTTGAGTGTACTAACAATACTGCAGAATATGAAGCCTTGGTTCAAGGACTTTATAAAGCCATAGGGTTAGATGTTAAATACTTGAAAGTCTTTGGTGATTCCGAAATTGTCATAAAACAAGTTAGGAATACTATTCATTGCCTTTCAAGACATCTTAAACACTATCAAACCCTAGTACAAGATCTCACCACTCATTTTTTAGCATTTAATATTTCTCCTATTCCTAGGAATCAAAATACATCAGCTGACTTGTTAGCTAATGTTGCATCTAAACTCCTACCTGCTGAAGACTGCAGTCCTGATAGGTTTTCTGTAGAATTAATTTTCCGTCCATCTGTCCCAGACAATGTCACAAATTGGAGAGTTTTCTATCATGATCAAGATATTTTAAATTTCATGACTTCAGAGAAATCATATGATGAACAAATTATTGACGAAGAAGAACATGATTTACAAATTTCTTCAAAATGTAATGAAAATCCCATTCCGAAATCTGTTGTTAAATTGGAGGACTTATATGATATTAAGGACAGATTCAAGAAAGTCACTAATACCAAGCTTCAAAGTTCCACTTTGAAGTTTGAATTAGTGAATCTTGGTTCTGATTCCAAACCTCAAAATGTTAATTTAGGACTTAATTTAACATCAGAGGAAAGGAATGCTTTCATTAAACTCTTGAACAAATATAAAAATGTTTTTGCTTGGAATTATGATGATTTAAAAACATATGATACTTCGGTTATTCAACACACAATTCCAATGCTTCCTGATATTAAACCTGTTCAACAAAAGCTAAGGAAAGTTCATCCAAATCTCGAAAGACAAATCAAATCAGAACTTAATAAACTTTTAAAAGCCAAAATCATTTTTCCTGTCAGGCACTCCAATTGGGTTTCCAATATGGTACCTGTAAGGAAGAAGAATGGTGATATAAGAATCTGTATTGATTTCATAAATTTAAACAAGGCATGTTTAAAAGACAATTTCCCATTGCCAACCATGGAACAGATACTTCAAAAGGTAGCTGGTTCTGAACTTATGTCCTTTCTTGATGGATTTTCAGGCTATAATCAAGTCTTAGTTCATCCAGATGACAGATTGAAAACAACTTTCAGAACAAAATGGGGAACTTATACTTATCAGAAAATGCCTTTTGGTTTAATAAATGCAGGAGCAACTTTCCAAAGAGCCATGGACATAGCGTTTAAAGGTCTGATCAATAAGTCATTTGTTGTTTACCTTGATGACATAACAGTATTTTCAAAAAAGAGAGCCAATCATCTACATGATCTAAAGCAAATATTTGAAAGATGTAGAAGGTTTGGTATTTCCTTAAATCCAAAGAAATCTTTCTTTGCTTTGGATGAAGGAAAACTTTTAGGATTTTTTGTGTCAAAAGATGGTATATACATTGATCCAGATAGAGTAAAAGAGATCTCTGATATTTCTTTACCTCATAACAAAAAATCCATGCAATCATTTCTTTGACAGATCAATTTTGTAAAAAGATTCATTCCTGATTTTTCTTTAATTGTTTTACCTATGCAAAATATGATCAAGAAGAATTCAGTATTCAAATGGGGGCATAAAGAGAAAGAAGCCTTTGAGGCAATCAAAAAAGCAATCATTAATGCACCAGCATTGAGTACCCCGGATTTTTCTAAAGATTTTATTTTGTATACTTTAGCCACAGAGACATCCTATGCAGCTGTTTTAACACAGCTCAATGATCAGAAAATTGAAGCACCAATTTCTTTCTTTAGTTCAAATCTGCAAGGAGCTGAACTGAATTATTCCGATGTTGAAAAACAAGCCTTTGATGTGTTTAAATCAATCAAGCATTTCAGACCTTTTCTCTTGAAAACTCATACAAAAATCATTGTCCCATTCTCTGCAGTGATGCAATTATTAATTTAGAGAGAAGTAGGAGAAAAAAGAGCTAACTGGGTAACAGTCTTGCAAGAATATGATGTTGATATTAAACCAGCTAAAATTGTTAGAGGACAAGGTTTTTGCAGATTATTAGCAGGAGCTCATAACATACCAGAAAATCAAGATTCAAATCAAGATATTCAAGTAAGTCAGATGAGTGTTACAGATTCTGAATCTCAGTATGTTGATCTCATCTATTACTTGAAAAATGGGTATGCTCCTTCTGATCTCAACTATAAGCGAAAACGTGCTTTAAGGTTAAAGGCTATTAAATATGAGATCATTGATAATGTATGATACCACAACTCACAAAATAATTCGTGCTGGTTATTATTGGCCTACCCTTTTTAAAGATACGCATGATTACGTAAGGAAGTGCCGAATTTGTCAAACTGCAAGTGGAAGACAAAGGAAACCAGCTTTTCCTTTGCAACCAGTGACTATTGAGCAACCATTTGAACAATGGGGGCTTGACATTATTGGTGAGATAATACCTCATTCTTCCAAACAGCACAAGTACATCCTTACTGCAACTGATTACTTTACAAAGTGGGTAGAGGCAATCCCCTTGAAGGTAGCCAATTCTGATGCAATTATTGATTTCATAGATCAATTCATCATAACCAGGTTTGGTGTACCTCAAGCTCTTGTCTTTGATAATGCATCTTATTTTTCTGGAAACAGTTTAATAGAATTTGCAGTCAAAAGAGGTTTTAAATTAAAATATTCAGCAAATTATTACCCACAAGGTAATGGTTTAGCTGAATCCACTAACAAAAATCTCATCAAAATAATTAAAAGAACTACTGATCAAAATCAAAAGAATTGGCACAAATCTTTAATATTAGCATTATGGGCTGATCGTATCACTGAAAAAGCTTCAATAGGAACTTCACCTTTCAATTTATTTTATGGAAAAGAAGCTGTGATACCATCAAATTTAACTCTTCCATCATTAGCCCTAGTGCAATTTATTGAAGAAAATCCTTCTTCATCCATTCAATTGAGATATGATCAAATCCTTAAACTAGAAGAAGATAGAGATAAAGCTAAAATTGTCCATGAAAAACATCAACAGCTTGTAAAATCTTCTTTTGATGCAAGTTCTACCAGCTCCAAGATTTTATCAATTGGTGATCTTGTTCTGAAATGGGATAAAGCACATGAAGAAAAGGGTAAGCATACCAAGTTTCAGAAAATGTGGCTTGGACCATTTCAGATCGTTGAAAAGATAGGCTCAAATACATTCATACTCCAAGATTTAACAGGTAAGAGAGAATCTCTTCCTGTAAATGGGCTTATCTTGAAGAAATTCTTTTCATAAGGAGGTAACCCCTTCTTAAAATGTACATATTCCTTTCTGCAAAAATTTTTAATTGTTTTTGCAAATAAACGTTGTTAATAAGTCTCTAATTGACTGTTTACTTGTTAGAAAATTCTTAGGAAGAATATTATAAATATTTATTTTAGGTAAATAAGAATTTTTAAAGAAATGATCATAGTCTTTTGATAGCTTTAAATAAGATGTTAAACTTTGGAAGATTATACCAATTATTTGCATGATCTTTTGAAAAACTTGAGAGAAATGTAAATCATTATAAGTTTATTAAGCAGAGAAAGGTTATCTATAAAAGTAAAGATTATTCAAGTCTTGGTACTCAAAAAAAAAAAAAACTCTAAAAAATTATCATCCATTAATTCTTAAGGATAAAACTATTTCACCCCATCCATTTAGGTTGTGATTTTTTAGAATGTAATTCTAAGAAATTATGTAAAAATTTTAAGAGATAAGAGGTCTCATCATGAGCCGACTTACCATATTCATAAGAAGTAATGAAACTGACATTACCAATACTGCATATCAAAACAGGGTAATGGCTTATAAACATAAGACAAGGGGTCTTATCACGAGCCAGCTTGTTCAGTTTAATTATAACTATTGAATGGCATTGTTATTAACTGGCTACCAAACCAGAACAATGGCTCTTAAAAAAAAATTAAAAAAAAATAAAAGACAAAAAACATGAGATAATATGTCTTATGAGTTTATCTTTTAAAGAGTCATAATCTTAGCTGGATGGGACAATGAATAGTTAATGGTTAAAAGGTAACCTTGTCGAAACTATGAACGTTTGCGAGCAACAGAGGCAATACCTATGACAATGGAGTATATTATAAAACCAAACTTGAAGAAATTCACTTACTTCATTATTAATACCAATCAAAACTTAAGATAACCCAAAAATGTTTTTATTCTCAAGAAACTAGGAAGAAATTGTAAATAATTTTTATTCTTTTTCATAAGTTAGATTTTATTTTTGATTATCCTAGGATAGTTTTCATTATCTTTAAAAACCTTTACTTACTAAAAATATAGTATTCATTTTATTTTTTCAGAGATAACTGGTTCTTTCAGTGAATCGCCAATTGTTGTACTATACAACAACCCTCCCTTTTTCTTAATTTTAGAATAAAATTCATTTAGAAATAGGGTCCCTTTTTCTTTTTATAGAAATAAAAGACTTAGAAATAAAGATTCATTGTTTTGAAAAAGCTCATCTTCGTTTGTTTGCAAACCAAATACAACGTTCAAATCTTCCAATCCGATCAAATATAGAAGACCTTATCATAAAGAACAAATCAAGTTTAAAAGTCCAATGAATAGTAATCGCAATCGGAGATCGGAGAAAACCCTTAGAGGAAATTTGATATACAAACCCAAATCCTCCGATGCGATTAGTTCGATCGCAAAACTTCAATCGCAAAGAGTTTAAGTTATCCATTCACATACTTCCGATGCGATGCGATCAATCGCATCGCATGATCGGAGCATTCTCTAATAAGCTCTTTGCAGTCAATTTCAATTTCTTCGATGCGATGCGCGCTTATTATAAAAACACTTTACAAAAGGGAAAACCAACATTTGTCCGTTTAAATATAAAAAATTTATATGGTAGACCCCACCATCGGAAATCAGAGAAATCTATTAACAATTCTTTTCGATTGAAACTTCCCGATCACAATCTATAATCATCAAATCGAAAATCGGAAAAGTTTTCAATCGGAATCATCCAATCGAAGAAATCTGTGTTATGATATTTATGCGCCATCTGAAAAATTTCGATGCGATTGATAAATCATATTTATTATATTCGAAACGTTCAGAATAGGTGAATATTATAATATTTTACAAGCGCCAAATTTTCATTTGTACGTAGGAATTTAATAGAAAATCGAATGAATATTGGTTGATGATTTGGTTTTTAATACGTGAGTGTGACCCAAAAAGAACATTTACGCGCTATACGAGACCAATAAATAACAAATCATTTGTTCATAAACGTTCCGTTCAAGTTGCTTGTTTGTCACGACTGAGAGTTTATTGTTTTGCAGAGCCAAGGAACACCAAGCCCTTTCATTCACAGACAAAGGGAAGCAATAGCAAACGCAGAAATGTCGAAGAGAACGAGAAGAGCCAAGACCGTTGTTCCTGTCAAGTTTGTTGAGACTCCTACGGTTTCAAAATAAAAGCCCACAAAAATAAGATTAGTCACAGATACATCATGCCAAGGGCTCGAAAGAATGACGTGGGAAGGAGTCTACAATCTATTGGAGAAACAAAACCCCAAAGTCACAGTGGAAAAGGCATCGGTTCCAGATGAAGATAGCTCAGATTCCGACTCTGAGATTACGGAAAAAACACTTGCAAATTCATTTTTGCATCGAATTGCAGCCAGAGCGAGCATCATGCCTTATTATGATGTAATTCGATGGGTCATCGATAGTGTGAAGATACAGGACAGAACGTTTGTTTCAGCTTCTGGAGTGTCTTTTGGGTCGTTCAAAGCAGAAGACATTAAGGCAATGTATCACCTTCCGGACCCGCAGAAGGTGTATAACAAAGAATTTATCAAAGAGTTCGCTGATAATAATAAAGTCCAATCTGATCCTATCAGAGATTGGAAGAAAAATTCAAAGAAACACAGAAATGAAGCATCCGGTATGTATTATGTAGATTCCCTTTTACCTCCATATTGCTATGTCGCTGCCATGATGTGTAGATTATTTGGCAATGATAATTCAGCTAGGTTTTCTATACAAATGGTCCCATTAATCCTAGCTGCTGTCAATTCCGACATTATGGACTGGGCTGTTATTCTTTCTGATAGAATGGCTAATAGAATACTCGAGTACAGACAAGATAAAACCGTTGGAAATTCCACTCCTTTTTTCTTTTGTGCCTATATTCTAGATGCTCTTTGTTTTAATTCCGAGTTTCCCTTGTTTGGATGGAAATGGACTCCCAAAGACCCTACCCCAATTCATATATATCATAAACTTCTTTGGAAAGTTCATTTCCAAGATAATGTATATAGAATCTGCCATGGTTTCCTTATCCCTGTTTTCCAAACCATTTTCAATCGCTTCCCTCCTAGATTCTCTGATAAAGCTAAAGCCGACTTATCCGCAATAGGAGATTGGTTTGGGGAGGAGAAATTTACATACATAGGGATTTTTGGTAGTATTGTGGAACCACATGTTCTTCCTCTTATTGTTCCAGACAAACTTCTCGCTCAGGAAATTTCCTATCAATTAACAGTTGAAGGAATATCCAGATCTTTAAACAACAGTAAGAAGAGAATGTGGCTTCAATTCCCATTCAATTGTGGTTAGTTTACTTTAAATGACTTCAAACATGCTGAAAAGGAAGTCGCCAAAATAAAGGGTTGTAAATTTGCAACCATTCCAGGGAGACAGTATGATCCGCGACAGATAGCCTTTAATGTTACTGCTTCAGTTTCAATTGCTCAATTTGAGCATGAGCCAGATCAGTTTGATGATTTGTTTGTTTCGTTGAACGATTTTCCTCAAATTTATGATTTAGCCAAGTCTAAATTTCAGAAAGAGGAAATGAATAAATTTTTATTATTCAGAAGTCAGAGATTGTTAAGAGTTCCTCTGGACCAACTAAGAATTCCAATACAAGGGTCAGAGACAGAAGGTACATCTAGCAAAACGCCAGTAGAAACATCTGCTGGTAAATTCATTACACAATCAGTTGTTAACCAGCCAACTGTACATACTGCAAAGGTGGTCACTGTTGGCAAACCTGATGCTCAGAAAGGAAATACTGATGATAAATCCGATCAAAATACTGGTCAGCAGTCCACTGCTCAAACAACAGAAAAATGCACAAGTAATGATGCTGATGTGCATAATCAAAAAGGAGGATCGGATAGCAAAACCATTGATCAAAAAACAGATACAGGGAAAACAGACATGCAATCGGGAGGAAAAGAAACTACTGAGAAGATTGTAGACTCTACTGATCTTAATGTTTCCTCTCAATTATTGAAACAATATGATCAATTCGCTCAGCAATTGGGACTGCAAGATAAAGATAAAGAGCAAATAGAGCAGGATGTCGAAATCATTCCTGAACATCCTACAGGGCAGATTGTATTGAAGATTGAGGAGATCCCTCCTTTAGATGTTATTTACAGCCCCAAGCATAAGGCTGTTGTTAGAAGACAGAGAAAAAGAAGGAAGACGGATCAGGACATGTTTTCTACTCCATCGGAAGAATTTATGAATATTGTTTACAAGAACACTGAAGTGAATCCATCTCAGGATCTCACTTAGTTGTCTCAATATGCAGGGGCATATAGTGCTGCAACAATTGATAAAGATGCAGAAGTTTCTCAGATGATGACTCAGAAAGATCTCTATATAGCCTCACTTGAAGAGCAAACTAAAGAAAGTCAGCAAAAGGTTGCTCAATTGCAACAACAGCTACAAGATCAAGAACTCAGGTCCAAAGAGTTAGAAGAAAAGCTGGCCGAAGAAAAGAAGAAAGTTGATGAACAGGTCTTAGGCAAACAACAACAATTGAATGAAGAAATTTCCAAGTTACAAGGTTTATTACAAAATGAGAAGAATGTGAAGATTGTACAAGAAAAGGAGTTTCAAACAGCTTTAGATAGGTTCAAAGATTTCCCGAAGTTAAGTGAATTCAAATCGGAAGCTCTTGAAACTAATAAACTACTGTCTCAAGAATTGAATGAATTTTGTGCAAAACTGTCACAGGCAGAACCTTTTTGTGATATTACCTCATCCTTGATCCAGAACATTATTACTCTCAGACAAGAAATTGATGATGCTGATGAAAATATTTCTGAATTTCTCAATTGGCAAGATACAGAAAAAGGAAGAGAAGCTAATCTTCCTAGAATAGAGGAAAGACATAAAGAAATCTTGTTTACAGAATGGGAACATCAGATAATGAAAGCTGAGAGAGCAATATCAAGAGCTAGGAGCATGATGAGTAATATCACGCAATTTATCAATGACAGCTTGTATTCAATCAATCTCATTTCAGACTGTGTTCCTGGTAGTTTGCCTAAAGTGAAAGAAACTGAAAACAGATGGAAGGAAGAAATGATGAATAAAAGTCAACAAATCGACAAACTTCAAGCAATATCTTGGGACAGTATATGGACTCCTATTAAATTCCTTTCAAATGATGTCGATTGTTTAATTCCAGAATTTTCCGATGCCACCTACGCTGGACAGCTGCATTCCGAAATGAGTCATCCACCGAGGCTCCAAGATATGCTGAAGATTTGCAACTTGGCCACATCAAGCGAGAAAGAAAAGCAATGAATCAGTTTCATTTAAGATAGCATTTCTGTTTTTAATTTGATAGATTGTAGCAGTAGTAGTAGGATTATGTTTATGTAATTTCTTATTTAAATCCCTCTCATGCATTTAGAGAGGGATCCAGAGTTGTAATATTTTTGGACTTGGAGCTTACATTTCTGTACTCCATTCCCTCTTATATTTTATAAAGGATCACATCTGGTGATTTTGTGCTGAAATTATCTTTGAAGTGTTGCATTTCTGTACCTTTGGATTTGATTTTACATCAGAGTTACTGGATTAGAGTATCATATTTCATTTGACAGTCTTCAAGATGAATGAGGTATTTCTATCTGTTCACTGTTGATTTCCTTTGTTATATGATATTCGCTTGAAAATTTGCTATCATTTATATATATTTGGTTTTCATAACGTTTCCTTTTATATATCATTTCTGAGTATAATTGAAATGTTATCTTTCATTAGCATATATAGATGGTATACAATGATGAATGCAATATGCTAATATAACTCTGTTTAATTTCTTAAACAGAGTTATCTTTATTCGTTTCTGCACATTTCAATTTAAATAATAATACATTTTCATGGTTATTGTTAAATTGAAACAATCTTAAGTTGTATTCACATATAATTACCCGGGTTAGTGTTAGAATTTCTTTATCAGCATTTAGTTTAATTAGATAGTTTTATTTCAGTCAATTTAGTCTCATTTACATTCATCCAAATCAATCCCCTCACCAACCCATTTATTTATAAGGAAACTGGTCCTTTAAATCTAGTCAGAGCCACCATACCAAACGGAAAAGGAGCTATCCTAAGGTCCCGACTGGGTGGTTTTCCCCAATGTTTGAAGCAGAAATTTTCTAGGCTTCAACAGGTCTGTATCAATTCATCAAAAAGATCAATCAAGTCGCTTATGGTTTGAGCCTTCTCGATACAAGTCGTGTTCACAACGTCTTCCATGTGTCATGCTTAAAAAAAGCAATTGGTGACCATCAGTCGTCCCAAACGACACTTCCATTTTTGGATGATGAAGGAAGGATTATTTTGGAACCCGAAAGTATCCTATCTACCCGAGAAAAGAAGTTGCACTCTCGTGTTATCACAGAATATTTAATCAAATGGAAGGATTTGCCCGAAGAAGAAGCCTCTTGGGAAATGGAAGCGTTTCGCCAACAACACCCGTCATTAATTATGCTTTGAGGACAAAGCATCTTTAAGAGGGGCAATGTTATGTATAGTTTATTAATTATTATTTAAATGTAGTTGTCTTAGGTTTATTAAGTGAAAGGGCATGATCAAAGATCATGCCTCTTCACCAAGGGACACCGTGAGGCTGTATTTAAAGCCTTGGTGATCCTCCATTGTAATCATCTCATCTTTTATCAATAATAATATATACTTATTCAAGTTTACCAGAGTTTCTACACTCCAGATGGGAAGTTTTTAGGAAGGTATATTAAGGATAGGGGAAGGTGTAAGAGCATCAAGATACAATTCTTGTTGATGAGTTTAACCATGGAAGTCATGAAACCAATAAAAATTTCCTCAAAACCCTAGGAGAGGGAAATGAGCTTTCCAAGCACAACTAAGAGACAAATATGGTAACACAAAGCCACTTACTTGGAAATGATATTTTGGAACCTGAAATTGTTGAATACCTTTGACTATTACTACTCCTTCAAAAGATGAGTTTGATGGTGAAAGGAACAATTTTCATAATTTTGAACCTATGACCTAATGATGGCACAACATGGAAGAATGAGCTGAATGATGACCATGATGACTATGGGACTCTTTCAACAATGAATGACTTGACCATGATGATTCTTGTTGACCATGGAAGTGAAAGGAGTAGTAATGATCTCAATACCCTAGTCATGGTGGAAGAAGAAAACACCTAACAATATAAACCAGTGAACAAATTTTTATTTTGAGACTCGATGAAATACTAAAAATTTGAAAAAAACTCAAACAAATTTAGAAAGAGGATACCTATTTGATAATTGGTGACAGGAAAATTTGACTGGCACTAACATTGGCCTTACTGGGGATGGAAGCTCCTTGGAGGTGTCAAGAACACCATAGACCAAGTGCCTAACCATGCGAGCCAATACGGTCAAAAATCGAACTGAAAAACATGACTAAATGCTGACAACTCAAATGACACAAACTAACTTTGAAACTGACTGAAAATAATAAAAATAAATAATAAATAAACTTACTAAACTTATTGATGGCAGCATATCACCGAGACTTGAGGGCTTCAAATCCTGATGACAACCACCTGCCTATTGAAGACATATGTACAATCATGTGAAATTATCCTTCTAGTGTAACCAATCCAGCAGATGGCTACTTACTAAAATTATGCTCTCATTTTCCTCGAGCAGGCAGAAAAAAAACAAAAACAAAAAACAAAAAAAAACTAGGCCACTCCAGGTGTCTACTGAACATGTGCTTTTGGTCTATGAAAACAAGAAAATACATCTTCCCTGCTAACAGTAGTAGATCAATAAATGGATCTTCAAAAATCTGAAATTTTACCTTTTCTCGAGATCCAGCAAAACCACAAAGCACACCCTTCATTCTGATCTGAAAGCACACTTGGTTGTTGATCCATAGGAGAGCATAGGGAAGTATGACTTTCTGCTATTTGAGTGTTGGCTGCAAATTCCTGAAGCATGAGCAACTCTGATCCTGCCTCTGGCATGTTGTCTCTCTTAGGCTCATACTCCTCAAATTCATATTCCAAATCATCTTTGAACAGAAAACGTTCTTCAAGATTGTTAAACATGACAACCCTATATTCTTCATGAAAGAAAACAATATCGATTAGCTGATCTCCTTGCATAAGATCATCATCAAAAATCAGTTTACTCACAATAACTTCCTATATGGATTCATCAGTCTCATGACTATCATCATTCAAACCAAGGCTTTAATTTTCAATAATGTAAGATGCTTCACCCACACATTCTTGACTGTGTGAACACTGTAAGAGATGCAAATCTACATTCGCTTGGGTTGTAACATGATTTTGCAGGAGTTGATCTATTTCATCTTCACACAAAGGAGAAAACTGAGTTTTAAATCAATTTACATTGATTTGGTGATTTTCATTTTCAAGATCGTGAATTGGCACTTCTCTTTCTTGGTCCCAGTCTGTCTCATCTAAGGAGGGAGCTACTGATTCTTTTTGGTGATGAAAAGGGTTCTCATGAAAAGGCTCAAGGATATCTTCATCCAAGGAGGAAACTATTGATTCTTGTTGGGAAGAAAAATCATGAAGGGATTCTATGATCTCATCATCTAGATACTCTTCATCCCCATACAACTTTTCAAGAAACTCGATGAAATTATCAGAGATCTCACAACAACTATCAATCATCGACAAGGAAGAATTAGAGTTTTGATAATGTTGAAATAAAATTGAATGAAAGTCATTTAGAGAATATAATCTAGAAGATGGTAGATTCTCATACCATGATCTCGGTTTTTCCTCCAAGGTAGCCATAAATATATTCATTAGACAATCTTCAGGAAAATCAATTTTTAGTCTATGAATATGCAAATGAAATTTGACCAAATGAAAACTAGCATCTTCACCATCTTGACCCTTAAACTTTGACACTCCTAATTGCCAATCTATACGAGGAATATGGTTTTGAAAACCAAGAAGATGAGCTTGATTCATAGGAGCATACCTTCGAGTAATCAAATCCATTTTGAAAACAGTGAGTTCACCAAGAATATCTTCAAACTACCGGTTCTTCAAAAGTGGAGTTGCCATGAAAATTCTTAATCTTGGGATTTTTTGACACTGGAGTCGTTAGGTGAACGATGCATAGCATTATTGTGCCTGATCATTGTTCACCATCAACAATCAGATATGATCTTTGTCGTTCTTTCCCAGGGAAGATTTGTCTTTTCGCCTCCCTGGCAATGGTGCCAGAATGTTAGCACTTCGCCAGATTCCCAAGGCTGAAGAAGGAATCCCAACAAAAGTAACGACAGACCAAGATTTTGACTTGATAGCTAGCCCTATCAAGTCGGAGAGGGATCTCTCCAAAAGGTCACAGCCAGGAGGATAGGATGAATTAGGGTTTTTAGGCTATATAATGATTGTAGGGGTTGTTTTAATTTGATTTTGGTTGGGTTATCACTGGATGAAGAAATCAGGGCAAATGAGATAGGTTTGCAGGGATCAATGGGGCAAGGTAGGCACAAGGCTTATCACTTAAATATGATTGTGATGGAATGGTTTTTAGACTAAAGGGAAGCTAGGAAGAGCATGGGAGATGTATTCTTCCTAGACAGAGGAAAATTGACAAACTATTATCAATTCCCCAAAACATAGCATGCACAAGCATGTATTCTGAATATCAAACTTGAAAGAGATCATACCATAGAAATTAAGTGAACATAAATACAATACATTCTAACATATGAAACTGAAGAAAATACAATGATAAACATCAATACCACAAGTGTCCCATAAAATAGTTGCAACTCCTCTTTATTAGTTGGCCAGACTGAGTACAATAGTTCCTTGATCAATAAGCAAGCATACAAACTGATTCCAACCCTTGATAAGAATGAATAAAGGGACTAAATAGACATCAAAAAATCATTCACTCATCCTCATGGGTCGAATCCATGAGGTGAGGAAGATATCCACTAATTGTTGAATTGAAAACTGAAGTGTAGGATGGTCCAAGTGACTCACTCCTCATTACATTCAACTGATTCATTATGACTCAATGATGAATTTTACCCGATGAAGCTACCCTAGGTAACTAATCCCAAACATAATTACATTTACCATTATTAATTACATGAGTATAAACATCATTTACTGAACAAAAGTCAAAATTTTAGATTAACTTGGAAAAAATCAGCAAATTGGTCATTTGTGCCCTCCACTGTGCATTTGCACCTTCTCAGTTTCATTTGCGCCCTCTGTGTTCAAGGCCACTTTTATATGACCTATTGGTTTTCACATCAAGCCTAAGATGGCCTGTTGGAAAGCCTTGTCCGTCCTCTTTCTGAATATGCCTCAAGTTCTAAAAATGGAGGTCATTTTCCCCCTCAAAAAGCCATTCTCCCAAGACTCGTATTTGCGCATAATAAGGGTGAAAAAATGCAGTGTGCTATTGCAGGAAACTTTTGGAGGCCTTCTTCAACTCGAAATTGAGCTTATGATAGCTAATTTTAAATCTCTCTCTGTCTAGTTATCATTTGACTCATCAAGAAAGTCATTTGGACACTCTATCTAGGAGAAAATTTGATTTTCCCAAGGTCACTCCAGAAGTGCAGCAAACCTCTTGTAGCAATAGGCTAGGGGTTGTGAAAAATGATGATTTTGTGGGATAGGAGTGATGGGAAGTGTTTATTAAAGTATATTAAGGACAGGGAGAGGTGTAAGAGCATCAGGATACAAGTCTTGTTGATGATTTTTTCCATGGAAGTCATGAAACCAAGAAAAATGTCCTCAAAACCCTAGGAGAGGGAAATGAGCTTTCCAAGCACAACTGAGAGACAAATATGGTCACACACAAAGCCACTTACTTGTAAATGATAGTTTGGAACCTGAAATTGTTGAAGACCTTTGACTATTACTACTCCTTCAAAAGATGAACTTGATGGTGAAATGACCAATTTTCATGATTTTGACCCTATGACTTAATGATGGCACAACGTGGAAGAATGAGCCGAATGTTGACCATGTTGACTATGGGACTCTTTCAACAATGAATGACCTAAAAATGATGATGCCCATTTACCATGGAGGTGAAAGGATTAGTAATGATCTCAATACCCTAGTCATGGTGGAAGAAGAAAACACCTAACAATATAAACTAGTGAACACATTTTTATTTTGAGACTCGATGAAATACTAAAAATTTGAAAAAGACTCAGACAAATTTAGAAAGAGGATACCTATTTGATCACTGGTGACAGGAAAATTTGACTGGCACTAACATTGGCCTTATTGGGGATGGAAGCTCCTTGGAGGTGTCAAGAATACCATAGACCAAGTGCCTAACCATGTGGGCCAATACGGTCAAAACTCAAACTGAAAAACATGAATAAATGTTGACAACTCAAATGACGCAAACTGATGAATAAAAAAAAAAAAAACTTATTGATGGCATCATATCACCGAGACTCTAGGGCTTCAAATCCTGATGACAACCACCTGCCTACTGAAGACATATGTACAATCATGTGAAATGATCCTTCCAATGTAACCAATCCAGCAGATGGCTACTTACTAAAATTTTGTTCTCATTTTCCTCAAACAGGCAGAAAAAACAAAAACTAGGCTACTCCAAGTGTCTACTGAACATGTGCTTCTGGTCTGTGAAAACAAGAAAATACATCTTCCCTGCTAACAGTAGCAGATCAGGAAAGGGATCTTCAAAAAACTAAAATTTTACCTTGTCTCAAGGTCCAGCAAAAACACAAGCACACTCTTCATTCTAATCTGAAAGAACACTTGGTTGTTGATCCATAAGAGAGCATAGGGAAGTATGACTTTCTGCTATCTGAGTGTTGGCTGAAATTCTTGAAGGATGATCAACTCTGATTCTTTCTCTGGCATGCTATCTCTCTTAGGCTCATACTCCTCAAATTCATATTCTAAATCATATTTGAACATAAAACATTCTTCAAGATTGTTAAACATGACAAACCTATCTTCTTCATGAAAGAAAACAATATCTGTTAGTTGAACTCCTTGCAGAAAATCATCATCAAAAAATGGTTTACTCACAACAACTTCGTGTATGGCTTCATTAGTCTCATGAATATCATCATTCAAACCAAGACTTTCCTTTTCAATAATGGAAGATGCTTCGCTCACACATTCTTTATTGTGTGAACATTGTAAGAGCTGCAAATATACATCCGCTTGGGCTGTAACATGATTTTGCAGGAGCTGATCTATTTCATCTTTTGACAAAGGATAAAACTGAGTTTTAAATCAATTTACATTTATTTGGTGATTTTCATTTTCAGGATCGGGAATTGGCACTTCTCTTTCTTGGTCCCAGTCTATCTCATCTAAGGAGGGAGCTACTGATTCTTTTTGGTGATGAAAAGGGTTCTCATGCAAAGGCTCAAGGATCTCTTCATCCAAGGAGGAAACTATTGATTATTATTGGGAATAAAAATCATGAAGGGATTCTATTATCTCATCATCTAGACACTCTTCATCCCCATACAAATTATCAAGAAATTCAATGGAATTATCAAAGATCTCACAACAACTATCAATCATCGACAAGGAAGAATTAGAGCTTTGATAATGTTGAAAGAAAACTGAATGAAATTCCTTTAGAGAATATAAATTTGCAGATGGTAGATTCTCATACCATGATCTCACTTTTTCCTCCAAGGTATCCATAAACATCCTCATTATACAATCTTCAGGAAACTCAACCTTTAGTCTATGAATATGCAAATGAAATTTGATAAAATGCAAACTAGAATCTTCACCGTCTTGACCCTTAAATTTTGACAGTCCTTGTTAGCACTGGTATTTTCATCCCACCCATCCCACCTTATTTTACTCTGCTTTCACCTCATCTTCGTCATTATCATTGACCTCACTTCATTTTTTAACCATTTTCCCCAAAAGTCATCATTGTTCACAAGCACTAAACCCTAATTTCCTCTCCCACTGAGCTAGGGTTTGCTATGGAAATAGAGACATTTGAGAAAAGGAGGTGTAAGGTATGTCATATCAGTAAGTATGAGGGCATTTCAGCTCATAAACATCATGTCCCCATCATTTTTTAAGAAGTCATTCCAAGAGTCAAGTCATTCGCCACACATAGGGTCGGTTTTTCTTCGAACTGTGTTTCTGACCAAAAAAAGATGAATTTGAAAAAAGTGAGAGATTTTTTTGTCCATCATAGGCCAAGGAAGAAAAACCTCCTTCATTTTTTACAAAGGTGTCATGGTTTTGGAGAAACGTCAAAAATACAGGTGCCACAAGAGAGTTGCTACACTTCTGGAGTGACCTTGGGAAAATCACGTTTTATCCTAGCTGGAGTGTTCAAATCTCTTGATTGATGAGACAAATGATAACTATACAGAGATATATTTCCAATGAGCTATCATGAGCTCAATTTTGAGTTGAGGAAGGCCTCCAAAAGTTGTCTGCAATAGCACTCTACATTTCTACACACTCATTATGTGCTTTTTGACCAGTCTTGGGAAAATAAACTTTTGTCAAGGAAAATCAACTCCAATCATAAAACCAAAGGTAGAATTGGAAATTAAACAGAATAATATTTCCAATGAGCTATCCTAAGCCCAATTTGGACAACGGGAAGGCCTCCAAATGTGGTCTGCAAAAAGGTGTTGCACACAGAGGGTGCGTTTACCTGAAAAAATTGTGCAAAACAGAGTCAGAGGGCGCGTTTGTCTTGGTTGTTGGGCGTTTGGCAGAAATTCCATTGTATTTTTTAATGGTGTTGCGTGTTTACCCTGGTTTCTACGCATTTACCAGGGATGTTGTGCGTTCACCTAGAAGTCTTCAAAAATTCTCTGCCAGACTTCAAAATCTCACAATTTCATTCCAAAACTTCACATAGTGATTCTTCATGCCTCCATATGTTAGTAAGTAACAAATTTTCTTTTCTCCATTTTTTCAAATATCGATTTGATGTGTGATTGTGCTTAATTTAATTTAGTACCTCCTTCTAAATTCAAAAAACTCTAGTTTTCATTAAAATCTAATTTGCATTCTAAAACTGGTCCCTAAACCTTCATATACTCTTCCTCACATCCTAAAACACTTTCCTAACTCCCTACATTTATATCCCCATTCCCTAAACTATCATATCCTTTAAAAATCTAAGTCCTGGGATTTCACTTGCCTAGGCTCCTTTCCATATTCTCCTCTCCTCTGTTTCCTCACACCAACCTTCCCTTCATACTCTTTCATTTCATTCCATCATATCCCTAGGGTTTTGACACCAAGAACATCATGGCAACCTAGAAAATGTGAAATTAGTAAGCCTAAGAAGGTTGATTTGGACACATTGGCACATACCTATCAGAGAGGTCATAGGTAGGTGTTTTCCCCACAAATTGTTGGAGGGGCCCTACCTTCTTCACCAACAAAACAGGTATACAAAGACAAGGAAAATATGGCAGAGGTGGACATACATGAAGAAGAAGGCCTCCATGAGAAAGAGGCAGATTTTGAACTTTTAAACTTGGACACAGTTGATGATGATCCTTCCTTGATCATTCAAGACAAAGAAGCCAAGATTAGAAACCTCCAAGCTAATCTTGAAAGGTCCAAGTTTGTCATTAACTTTCTCAAACAAGAGAATGAGAAACTGAAGACCAAACACACCATTAATGAGGTGAGATGCATCAAATCAAAAGGAGAGGTAAAGAAAGCTAAAGCCTTGCTTGAAGAGACATTAGAGAATTTTGGTGAACCTGATGATGAGGAGGATCAGCCTCCAAGATAGAGACCTAGGACTAGAGGGCTGAAAATAGCTCTAGCCCTAGAGAGACAAAAGGAAGTTGAGCTAGTTGACCAACTAACCCTAGATGAACATCTTACCAAGAAATCAATGAGAATAGAGAATCATGGCTTGATAGAGTCAACCAACACTTGGAGAAGCTCTTGGTCAAGGCTCAAAAGGACAATGACATTCAAAGAAAGATGGCAAAGCATTATGCCATGAGTAAAAAAATTGCAAGGGCCAAGGTCAAACGAGCCCATGCAAAAATTGAAGCCTTGACCAAGCAAGAAAATAAAAGGAAGCTAGACATACTTTCCAAGCTAACATGCGATGTCTCAAACACATGATCAGCAAATATCCCACCAATTTTGACAATTTTTTGGCAAATTTAGCATGTTGGTACATTTCTGTGTTTTTAAGGGTATTGTTTGCACAATAAAATTGCTAAACGTGTAGCACCTTGGATGCTACGCTCTTTTTTTAGTCATATAATGCAGAAATGGCCACCACCAATAGATTCACAGTGATGAGTACATCAACCCTATGCATTTTCTAAGCATTTGGAGGCCAACTGGTCACTAAAAAAGACAAAAAAAACCATGTTTCTGCCTCAATTTTTGCTTGGTCACTACGCATTTACTAGTCTTGGGAGAAGTGATTTTTGACAGGGAAAATGGGCTTCATTTTACAAACTGAAGGTAGTTCTGGAAAGTAGACTTGAAGGGATTTCCAAAAAGCCATCTTGGAGAAAATTTAGACACCGGGAAGGCACTCAAATTCAGCCTTGAACAAAGAGGAAATATTTGACAGGAAAAGGGCACATTTAACAAGAAAATGGTGCATTTGGCAGTGTTCTGAAATTTTCTGAGTTTCACTCCAGTTTTTATTTTTATCTTGGGAAATGTTGAACTTACCTATGTAAATGATGAAGATGAATTTAATTGTCATGTTTTTACTATTTACTAGGGTAAATACATTAGGTAAATCAAGCAAGAGGTGTAATGAATTAGTTCACTTGAGATAGGAATGAGTCACTTTGACCATCCTATACTCTAGCTATCAGTTCAACTTTTTGTGTAATATCTTTCTCACCTCATGGATTCGACCCCTGAGGATGAGTGAAGGTTGTTTTCATGTCTATTTAGCTCAGTTCTTCACATTATTTGGGAGTTGGAATCATTTTGATTTTTCTAGTTGATCAAGGGAACTTGTACTCAGTTTTGGCCAAGCTAATAAAGAGGAGTTGCAACTACATTTATGGGATACCTGTGGTATTGAATGTATGTCATAGTTTCTTCTTCAGTATCATATGTTTGAATGTATTGTTCATATTCACTTTAATTTCTATATTATGATCTTTTACAAGCTATAAATTCAGTATACATGTTTGCCATGCTCTGTTTTGGGTAACTGATCATATTTTTTTCATTATCTTATGTCTTAGAGAAATACATTTCTTATGCTTTTCTCAGCCTTCTTACAGTTTCAAAACCATTCCACAACCATTTCCTTCAAGTTATTTGCATTGTACTTACCTTGCCCAATTGATCCCTGCAACCCTAACTCATTTTCCCTGACCTAGCTTTCCTTGACCTAATTCATTTATCCACTGATTTCCCAACCAAATCAATTCAAAACAATCCCATGCACTCATTATATAGCCTAAAACCTTAATTTCTCCAGCCCTCCTGGATGTGACCCTTTTGGAGAGAGCCCTCTCCGACTTGATAGGGCTAGCTATCAACTCAAAATCTTGGTTTGTGGTTACCTCTATTGGGATTCCTTCCTCGGCCTTGGGAATCTGGTGGAGTGATACCATCTCGGCGCTGTTGTCGGGGAGGCGAAAAGACAAATCTTCCCTAGGAAAGAACGACAAAGATTTAGATATGATTGTTGATAGTGAATAACATTTGGACACATATGAAGGCTGAACCATTCACCTGGCGACTCCATTGATTGAAAGATCCAAAAAATCAACACTTCATGGCAACTCCACTGCATGAAGATCAGTAAGTTCAAGAATTTTCAAGATGGAAACTGTTGCAAGAAGGTATTCTCCCATGAGTCGGGATCACAATCCAGGTTTCCCAAATAAAATGCCTAAGGTAGATTGGAAAATGAATTTGCCTATGTTTAAAGATGATGATAGGAATGATGCTGCTTTACATCTGGTTAAATTTCACATGCATACATGCAAGTTGAAGGTTGAATTTCCTGAAGATTGTCTCTTAAATATGTTCATGGCTTCTCTTGAAGGAAAAGCACGAGCTTGGTATGAAGGTTTGCCACCTGCCAGTATTTGCTCTCTTAGAGTTTTCCATTCAATATTTTATGAAGAATACAAGGAGTCCTACCCTTCTTTGTCTCTGGTTAATAATTTTTGTGATCAATTTGAGGTTTTCATTCAAAAACTAGAGGATTCTTATGATGATAATGAGTTCATGGATGAAGAGATCTTGGAGGCTTTGCATGACAATCCTTTTCATCACCAAAAAGAGCAAGTGTTTTCTCTCATGGAAGAAAAAGATGATGTATATTGTCTTGATGTTCATAAGACTTCCCACAGGAGAGAATTCTTGCGGCAGTACAACAAGTTGATCAGCCAAAGGTTAAAGAAGTTTTGGCAATATGATGCAATATGTTGTCCTTGATGGCAACCTACTTGATGAGTTGCCTTTTGATAGCAACCTATTTGTTAAAAGATGTAAAATTGATGTTTCTACAGGTCATTTCATATGTGACAGAGAAAGGAATTCCAGTAAGTGCCAGAGAAATGAAACAGGAAATATTTCTTAATGTATACGCAGGTTTGATGAAGGCAACCCACGTATGTAGGCAATGTATACGCTACTTTTATGAAGGCAACTCATGTATACATCCAAAACTAGTATATACGCAGTTTTTATGAAGAGAAGTCGCGTATACACGCGGGTACAAAGAAGCAAAGTCGCGTATACACGCGGGTACGAAGAAGCAAAGTCGCGTATACACGCGGGTACGAAGAAGCAAAGTCGCGTATGCCTTTTTCCGCTCTAAAATTATGATACCAAGGGGCATTACCATGGTATCCCACAGTATTGAGTGTTGTATTGTCTATTTGATTCCATCCAAGAATATCATCGGAAGTAGTGTGGTTTTGGCTCATGGTATTGGTAAAGGCTAAAATTGTATAAGGAGAAGAAGATAATAGTGCAAAGGTGTGCATGTGTAAGGGTTGTCACTGATTACATCTAATTGAAGTATAACTGCATGCCATGAACTCTATTTTATTGGTAGATCTGAATCTATGATGCACCCTTGGATACAATGATGGATCAGGATCTCTAGACCTGAAATGACTATGTTCTTGCATGATCTATTGAAGAGATGATTAGATATGAGACCCGGTGCATGTTTGTTGAAGTGGAGTGAAGAAATCTGGGTATGTTCTGTAGATCTGAAACATTCTGCAAAATTAATATTTACAGATCTATACGCTAGTTCATCTTGGTAAAAGCACGTATATACGCGGCTTTGTCTCAGAAAAGGCGTGTATGGAAGTCATGGTTTTCTGAAGCTTATTGCAAAGGTTTTCTATTTATTGTTGTTGTATTTCTATTTTCTGTCAATGAAGCCTTCATGTAGATCTGGGTTGCTTGAATGTCGTATATGCTGCTAAGTTGATTATTTACAAATCTAATCAATGAGTGAGTAAATATGTTTTATGATGTCTGACTGATCAAGGGTTCTGCAACACTGAAAAAATATCTGAATGAAAGCCTCAAATCTTGATCTGAGACTAACCATATTCTGAAAAAAAGTATTCACAAATCTATACACAGGTTGGTGTAAAGGAAAGCGCATATACACACGGGTTCAGTAAAGCAAAGTAGAATATGCATTTTAAGATAATGAATGTTCAGGGTTAAGGTTGATTCTGCATACTGATTCTGAAATTTGGGTTATTACTGTGTTCTAGTTACAGTGATCTCGTTGTTCTGATTGAAGTATTGGGTGAAGTTTATTATTGTTGTTCTTTATGAAGAGTTGTGTTGAACCTGTGTGATCTAGTATGAAAATTGATGAAACATGGTCTATAGTGGTTCTGAGGGTTGAAGCCTTCAGTGTGGAAGCACAAGCATCCTGCCAGTAGAATTTGGTGTTCTGATCAGGGGGTTGAAGCTCCCTTCCAGTAGTGACTGGTAAATGAGATCAGGGGGTTGTATCTCCCTTCCAGTTGCAGCTGGAAAACGAGAGAAGGTTGCAGCCTTCTGCAAGTAGATGCCTGTGTACTGATATGAGTCTGCATCAATAAAAAATTGTAAACAGTTTTCCATATAATAAATATTGAAGATAGAGACGACAGCAGTTGTGGTTTTCTCCCGAATTGGGTTCCACCTTAAATCTTGGTGTTCATATGTGATTCTCTTATGGGATGATTTATTTTTCTGTTACCGCACATCTTTACTGCTTAACTAACTGATGCAAAACTGATAAGTTGAGTTAAAGTTTGTTCTTGAAAGTTTATCTAACAATAAATTTATCTCAGTATATGCAATTTTCTGTTGATATATTCACGTGCATACGCGAGTTGGATTCATTAGAGTCATGTATGGAATTCAGTAAAGAAAAAGGTAAAATTATCAGAAGTTCCATCTTAGTCATCGATTTCCCCCCCCCCCCGCCCTCAGTATTTTTCCCAACAATTGGAATAAGAGCAGGTCCTTCCGAAGAAGCTTAATCGCTAGAAGGAAGATTAGCTAAGATGAGAAATCAAGATGGGACAGCATCTATCAGGCCTCCTCTCTTCAACGAAAACAACTTATCTTCTAGAAGACAAGGACAAGATATTATATTCAGTCTATTGGAGAATATGTATGGGCTATAGTTGAAGGAGGTTATCAATATCCAACTTCAGTTCCAATAGATGTAGCAGCAAGAAAGAACTATGAAACCAATGCAAAGGCAGTCAATGCATTATTGGGAAGTTTAACTGAATCTGAATTTGTCAAAGTTATGCAATTGAATACATCAAAGGAGATATGGGACAAAATCATTCTAAGTTATGAAGGTGATTCCAAGGTAAAAAGTGCTAAACTCCAAACTCTCAAACTTCAATATGAAAAACTCAGAATGCATAATGAGGAAAGCATTACCAGTTTCTTTTTACGTCTAGATGATATTGTAAATCGTATAAGAAATCTGGGTGAAACCATATCTGGCACTACTCTGGTAGAAAATGTTTTAAGATCTCTAACTCCCAAATTTGAATAAAAAGTGCCTGCTATTGAAGAGAAATAGGATCTACAAACTCTTATTGTTGTTCAACTTCATGGGATTATGACTGCTTGTGAAATGATAAAAGGAGTTCCATCTGAAGTCAAAGAAGTTGTCTTCAGAGCTGCTGCAAAAGGAAAGGAGGTAGAAGAACAAGAATGATCAGGGTATGTTTCAGAAGAAGATGAGATAAATTTTGTAAAGAAGCTACAACTTGGCACTAGAAGGTTCAGAGGTAAGCTTCCTTTTAAATGTTTTTCTTGTGGAAGAGTTGGTCATTGTGCTACTAAATGTCCACATAAAGATAGTCATTAAAAGGGAAAGGAAGTGGCTAAAGGAAATAAGAAACAGTTTATCAATACTCACGAAGATAGTGATGGTCTATCAAATAGTGAAGAAGGAGAATCTGATCAAGGTATTATACTACTCATGGCTTTTGAAAAGAACGCTAATGATACTTTTATAGATGCATTAGAAGAAAATGACTTTCTTGAAGAAATAAATCATCTCAAAATATGTTTGGAAGAAAACAAAATTGCCATAGATACTCTAAAAAATCAGCTTATAGAAAAGGAGAAGCACAATGAGAAATTAGAATGTGAAATAGTAAGTCTAAGAAAGGAAATCGAGAAAGTGAAAACTTTAAATCTTAGATTTGCTAAAGTATCTGAAACCTTAGATGGAATTATCAAGGTACAACGCTCTCCTCTTATAAAGACAAGTCTTGGATATATTGGAGAATAATCTTAGTCGTCAACACAAAGCTATCTAAATGCAGCTAAATCTAGCCTAAAACATTATGTTTCTCAGCAAAATAACAAAGAAACTACACAGGTAAAGCATGACCACTTTTATACAAGGAAGAACAATAACAAAAATATCAACAACAAGTAAACATAAATAGAAGGTTTCATGATCGCATAAATTTCTTCTTTAATGGACAATGTTTCTCATGTCATAATTTTAGTCATAAGGTTGCTCAATGTGTTGCATACAAAACCATCATGACTAGAGAAGCAAGAAAGCAAAGAAATGAGACTGGAATAAAGAAGAATACTTATAACAACTTTTCTCCTCTTCAAAATGAAATTGAATGTGCTTATTGCAATAACTTTGGTCATGAAGAATATAAATGCAGGAGCAAACTTCAGCCAAAAGAGTATATACCTTCAAATTCCAAAGTTTGGAGAAAGGACTTACAGGTTGAAAGCTGTGGCATAGCTTTATTTGCAGAAGGGGAAGAAAATAAATGGTACATTGATAACAGATGCTCAAAACACATGACAGGTGATAGAAATAAACTTCTCTCATACAATGCTCTAGAGAAAGAAAAGAATGTTACTTTTGTAAATGACTCTCATGTTGTTATTAAAGGAAAAGGTTCTGTTTTTCTAAAATAAAAGGTGAAAGCTAACAATTTTATGTATGTGGATGGATTAAAGTACAACCTATTAATTGTGATTCAAATGTGTGATCAAGGAAATGAAGTTGTCTTTAGTTCAAAAGAATGTGTAGTACGTGAATTTGACATAGGAAAAACTGTAATAAAAGGAACTAGAACACCAAGCAATCTATATGTATTGAAAGGTGGCCAAGAACAATGCTACTTGGGTAAATCTTCAGAAAATTGGTTATGGCACAGAAGGTTGGGACATTTGAGCTTCTCTCAAATAAGCAAATCCAGCAGACTCAAAGCTATTCGTGATCTTCCCAGCATCACTCTACCTAAAAGTACCATATGCAAATCATGCCAAATTGGTAAGCAAACCAAGGTACAATTCAATGCTAAAGAAGGATCAGCAAGTAAGCCTCTTGAACTTATACATACTGATCTATGTGGTCCTGTAAGGAAAAAGTCGCCTCGTGGAGAACAATACTATATTTTATTTATTGATGACTTCTCTAGAATGTGTTGGATCGGTTTGCTGAAACATAAAGATGAAGCATTTGAAAAATTTAATATCTTCAAAGCTTTGGTTGAAAATGAATTAGATCTAAAAATCAAATGTCTTAGATCTAACCAAGGAGGAGAATATATATCATATGAATTCTTTGATTTCTATGAACATCATGGCATAAAAATACAATTTTATGTAGCTGGAACCCCACAACAAAATGGCATGGCAGAAAGGATGAATAGAACAGTTCAAAAAATGGCTCAGGCTATGCTTGATGAATCTGGAACCCCCAATACCTTTTGGGGAGAAGCAACACATACTGCAATAAATATTCTGAACAAGGCTCATGTTCGGGTGAACAGTGATAAAACTCCTTATGAACTCTGGTATGGCAATCTTCCCACCGTAAAGCATTTTAGAGTTTTCGGATGCAAATGTTTTATCAAGAACAATGATGAAAAACTTGGTAAGTTTGAATCTAGAGAAAATGAAGGAATATTTCTTGGCTACTTTTCTAGAAGCAAAGCATATAAATGTTACCATAAAAGACTTTGCAAGATTGTTGAATGTATTGATGTTGTAATTGACGAGTATCTCTCAGCTCCTAAAAAGGAAATAACAACAACAAATGAAGATGATGATGATGTATATTTTCCCACATCAAATAGCAGCAATATAGAAGGTTAACCCAATGAAGCACCAGAAGAAAATCTATCTGAAAAGGCTCCATCCAGGTATGTTCAAAAGAATCATCCAGAATCTCAAATTTTGGGAGAAAAGGGATCAGGTGTCCAAACAACAAGAACTGTTGTAGGATCTCCTAGCTATATGGCATTCCCATCCACTATTGAACAACAGAATTTCAATCAAACTAGTAAAGATGAATGTTGGATTCAAGACATGAATGAAGAACTTGATCAGATTGAAAAGAATCATACTTGGGAATTGGTTCCAAGACCTCATGATAAAAATGTGATTGGAACAAAATGGATATTCAAAAACAAGTTAAATTAAAATGGAGATGTTATTAGAAACAAAGATAGACTTGTTTGTAAAGGATATGCTCAACAAGAAGGTATAGACTTTGAAGAAACATTTTCTCTTATAGCTAGACTTGAAGCCATAAGAATGTTTCTTGCTTTTTCAAGTTTTCAACAATTCAAAGTTTATCAAATGGATGTTAAATCTGCCTTCCTCAATGGTCATATAGAAGAAGAAGTTTATATATAACAACCAGAATGATTCATCCTGGGAAATGATGAAAAACTTGTTTGCAAACTTAAAAATGCTTTATATGGTCTCAAACAAGCTCCTCGGGCATGGTACTATCATCTTGACAAATATCTTCATCAACAAGGTTTTACAAAGGGATCTGCTGATTGTAACTTATAAACAAAAATTGAGAATGATAAATTGTTGATTGTAGTTGTATATGTTGATGATATCATTTTTGGAAGTAATGAAGAGTCCATGAGTCAGAAATTTTCTTTTGTTATGCAACAAGAATTTGAAATGTCTTTACTTGGGGAACTAACATTTTTCCTTGGCTTACAAGTGCAACAAGTAACACATGGCATATTTTTATCACAAGCAAAATATATTAAGAAAATTCTGAAGAAGTATGGGATGGAAGACTACAAACCTATGTGTACACCAATGGTAACTGGATGTAACCTCAATTCTCATGATGATTCTCCCGCGGTGAATCAACCAAAATATAGATCCATGATTGGAAGTCTGCTTTATCTAACCGGGACAAGACCAGACATCATGCATGCAGTTGGGATTGTTGGACGATTCCAATCTAATCCAAAAGAGTCTCATATTCAAGTTGTAAAAATAATATTCAAATATCTACAAGGGACTCAAGACTTTGGTCTATGGTATCGAAAGAATGTTGATCTCACTCTTCATGCTTACACAGATGCAGATTGGGCTGGAAATGTTGATGATCGA
This sequence comes from Pinus albicaulis, assembly GCA_034641835.2. Taxonomy (NCBI): domain Eukaryota; kingdom Viridiplantae; phylum Streptophyta; class Pinopsida; order Pinales; family Pinaceae; genus Pinus; species Pinus albicaulis. The sequence goes on along the minus strand of JAXQQM020057867.1, from coordinate 63,440 downwards.
AAAAACATTATTGGTGGTGCATTCTATATGGGACCTCGATTAGTATCTTGGTTCAGCAAGAAACAAATTTCTATTGCCTTGTCTACAGCAAAAGCAGAATATGTGGTTGTTGCATCATGTTGCACACAACTCCTTTGGATGATGCAGACTCTTCAAGACATTCAAATCAAATGTTAACCTCCCATCTCCATTTTATGTGATAATACAAGTTCCATTAGTATCTCAAAGAATCTTGTTATGCATTCCAAGACCAAGCACATTCCTATCAAGTATCACTTCCTACGTGAACAAGTGCTTGAACGAAAGGTTAAATTGGAGTATATTCCCTCCAAAGAAGAAGTTGTTGATATATTTACTAAACCTCTTCCTAGGGAAGCATTCGAATATCTTAGACAGAAGTTAGGAGTTGTCTCTACCTCTCTTATCAAATCTGCTTAATTTCATAAGCATAAATTCGATATGTTGGTTTCATAAAGGCGAATCACGTATATACACGAGTTTCTATGCATAAAACCACGTATGGGTTTTGCTGACAGAAATTCTTTGGGTCAGCATTCAGAATAGTTGTGGTATTGCTAGGTAATCTTTATTGTTTATCCAGTATTCATATTTATGTATCATTCTCTGATGAAGATGCTTTATTGAATTGGTTGTTGAAGGTGTTCAGGTTGCATAATCTTAGGGGGAGCACCTGACTTGCTGAAAAAGATGCATTGTTGGCATTATGATTGGTTTCTGATATACGATCTCTCTCTTGATATCTTTTGGTCCTGTTTAAGAAAAGTCATTTCAGTAATTTGATGAAAATGGATTGTTGACACTCACGATGTAAAGTGTTATATTCAATCATTTAAGGACTTGTTCTAATTTGTAAACCCATTTGGTTGGGTAGTTGAGTCAATTATGTAATTCCACTTGGTTGGATCATTGATGTAAGTATGAGTTCTTGGTGATCATACTTGGTTAAGTTATAGAGTCTGAAAAATTTGTCTGTATATTTAGCATAACCTTAGGGGGAGCATGGTCAAAATAGTGCCCTTTTCCCTTGATGTCAATGGGGGATAGATTTTGGGTGTTTCAATAATGGTTTTGTTTAATGTATCTATATTTTGTGGTGATTAAACACCATCATGGTTGCCATCGAGTCCAAAGGGGTGTTGGGTATGTGTTATATTCTTTCCACGACTAATTATGCGCGAGGGGGGGGGAGGGGTCACACGGGGGTAGTAGCCCCCCCTGTCGAGGTCCGGGGCAGCGCCCCGTAAAAAAAAATTTAGTCCTTATTTTCTAGTGCGCGGATCCGCCCATGGTTTTGTGCATGGTTTTGGGGTACGATTGTTTTCGGCCCCTAGTATTTGTATATCCGGTAAAGGGAACTACGGTTATGTTCTAATCCACGGCTAATGGATTGGGGTTTATGTATGCTTCAGAATGTATATATATGTGTTGTAACACTAAAAGGAATATAATGAAAAATCAAGCTGGTCGTCCCGATTTGGGATCCAAGGGAAAATCTATATGTACATCTGTTTTATGTTTTATGCTCTTGCTATTGTTTATTTTCTGTTTTTAAGATTTGTTTGCAGATAATTTATGTACAGGGTTAAAACCTACATTTGGTATTAGAGCAGTTTTGGCTTCAAGGGGACACCTTTGCTGCTGAGGGGTTTTTTGCTCGGGCCTGAGGTAGACCCTGTTCAGTGGGAGATCTGTGGGATCAATTCTTGCAGTGAAAGAAGATGGCGAGCGGCGAGAAGATAGAGATCGAGAAATTTAATGGTCAAATTTTTGAGTTTTGGAAGCTCAAGATGGAGGATCTGCTGGTGGATAAAGATCAGTGGATCGCGGTAGATCCGGGTACTAAACCAACGACAATGTCATATGAAGACTGGAAGAAGATGGATCGAAAGGCAAAGAGCACAATATGATTGTGTGTCTCAGATTCAGTATTGTTGAATGTATCTGGGGAAGCTACGGTGAAGACCTTATGGGATAAGCTAGGGACTTTATACCAATCTAAGTCTCTGGTGAATAAATTGTTCCTGCGGAAAAAGTTGTATAACATGAGGATGAAGGATGGACACTCAGTGACAGAGCATTTGAACGCCTTCAATACTGTGGTAAGTCAGTTGTCATCTGTTGTGTTAGCCCCCCCCAATGAAATTTTTGACAAGCAAACAGGGGGTTAAATTGTTGTTGAGTCTTCAAGGAATGCATTTCCCCTGAAAATACAGTCCCCTTGAAGCCTCTTTGTGCCCTTCATCCTTTGATGGTTTCCCCTCTGCTGATTCCCCTTTTAAAGCCTCTCTGCTGATGAAGAAATGCCCAAGGACTCCCTCCCCCCTTTATTTTTCCCCCATCTAACCTCTTTTTATCCCTCATTTTTCTCCCCTTCTATTTCCCCATTTACTCCTCAAATTCCCCCAAAATCCCCTTTAAACTCCTCCCCTACCCTTGGTTTTCCCTTCTTTCCCCTCTATTTCTCTATCGTTCCCCTCCTTCACCTTTAAAATCCATTAAAATGGGCCCAAAACCCACTTTCTGACCATAGAAAAGGCCTAAGCCCCTTACCTCAAACCCCTTAACCACTTCCCCACATGTGACCCCGCGCCGGGACCAAGCGCCTAAGTCCCAGGCGCTAATCGCAATCGGAAGTCGGGCGGGTGAGAAATCCCTTTGTAACGTTGAAAATACCCGATGCGATCCATTTATAACGTTAAGTCCCGCGGCAGGTTATTCACCGTCGATCTGTTGTTTTGATCCGACGGCGGAGCGCAAATCGCAAACCCATTCCCGATCGCAATCGGAACATGTTAAGTCCGCCCCCCGATTGAGGCCTTCCGATTGGATCACGGCCATCCATTCGTTTCGTGATCCAACGGTCCCGCACTAATCGCACTGCCCCTCCGACGGCCCTCCGCAGATCGCAAGTCACAACAGAGCACCTCCGATTGCGATCCCCCGATTTAATCGCGGCCGTCCTTTCTCCCACCGATCCTACGGTCAGCGCCTAATCGCTCTATTCCTCCGATCGCTGATCGCAAGCCTTTCTGCCTATGCCCCGATTAAATCTCGACCGTCTGTCTCTTCCCAGATCAACGGTCTGCGCTCAATCGCACCCCCGCCCGATCGCGATCGCATCTCTTTTGGTTTTCCTTCCGATTTGATCTCCGTCGTTGATCCTTCCGTCAGATCGGACGGCCTGCGCTTAATCGCATGACCCTCTCCGATCGCAATCGCAAACCTTTTGTGTGACCCCCGATTGCGATTGAGCGATTTAATCTCCGCCGTCCATCCTCGTGCAAATCCGACGGCCATCGCAAGCCCTTTTTTCCCCCTCCGATTACATCCCCACCGTTGATCTGTTCCGGATCGGACGGCCTGCATTCAATCGCTGAGTCCTCCCGATTGCGATCGCTTTTCTGTTGGTCTCCCTTCCGATTTAATCCTGGCCGTTGATCCATTCAGATCCAAGGGCCCAGATTTCGTCGCTCCCCGCCTGTTCTCCCGCTCCGATTTAATCCCAACCGTCTATCGCCCCGCCGATCCGACGGCCAGCGCTCAATCGCAATGCCCTCCCCGATCGCAATCACAAACCATTTCGACTGTCCCCCGATTGCGATTGGGCGATTACATCGTGGCCGTCTGTTCCCTCCATGATCTGACGGTCTTCGCTTTTTCGCCCTCCGCCACGTTGGGTCCCACTCTTACATTCGTTTCCGTTATATTTCATGTGTTTTGCATGTTACGCCCATTTTATGTATTGTCCCGCCGCTCAATATCCACCGTTGATCTTTGTCCCCAGACCTGAATCTAACGGTCTGCGCTGCATATTATCCCCGAACCCTATTAATCATAAGATCTCACCGTTTCATTGCATTTTGTTAGCATTATAGTAAATCCACCATTTCTCCACCACGTGGCATCCCTTTCATTGTTTCTCCGCTGTTCCGCCACCATTCCTCCGCCTCCATAGCATTTCTCCACCACTGCCCGGGCCCTGTGATAAGTTATTTCATCATGCAGGTAGTGCAGAGAGGCCTTTTCAGCCGGCCAGCGAAGCAGCAGTAGCAGGGTGTGAGAAGTTTTCGAGCCTGTAATTGAAGATTAATGTTCTAATCCTACAGTCAAAGGATTCAAGCACAGTTCGAAGACTAAGGACGCACCAGCAAGTCATGATTGCGCCACCTAAAAGCAGAGCACGTTTACTCCAGAAAGTACACCTTCCTACAGCGCCTTCTTGCCTTCTCGAGCCCTGAGACAATTAAATACGCTGGCTGAAGCTCGTTTCAGACAGTCCGGCAGCATTAAAGAAGCATGGAGGGCCATGCAGACTTCCATCCAGTTCGTTCATTTCAACAGGGCAGAACAGAGGATCACAGACCCCTAGCGCAGACAAAGGTAATATCAGGGTTTTCCGTCGGCAAAGTGTTTTTCGTCTAGGACAAGGCATCCATAATGTTTCTATTATGCAGAATGTCCCTGAAGGATTTTTCCATCAAACTACAACTCAAAGACAGTCAGGCATTTATGAGACAGACCCTCCTAGTAGCTTATCTTTTCCCGAATTCAAATCACCTGGAGTACAACGAGCCCAAAATGTCAAGATCAAATCTGAAGCAGATCATTCTCTTACTAAGAGGAGAGCGAAATAAATATGCAGCATTCTCAAGCAGGATGGGGCTCGGCCCTGCATTCATTATTATGCTTAAATGTAACATTCAATGGGCACCTACCTCCTGAGTCGATCTGAGGATCATCCTTTGTTATAAAAGCACAGCAAGAACATTGTAAAGGGGTTGGTTGTTGTTGGTTTTATCAGCGAACTGCAAGCCTTTTGTCCCGAGCCAAGTTTCCTGTGTAACAGTTGTATGATAGGCTGAGAAATATGATGTATTCAGGCTGAATGCAAAAGCTTTGGGCAGTGATGTACCTGATTGGTGTAGTGTTTAACATGATAAGCAGTTTTCATTGGATCCTTATCTACAGCAGTTGGTGATGTTCTTCTTATCTCTGTGTTTATTTCCATTTCATTTCATGTTCTTCTGACTGACATCTGAATGCATGATATAAGATTTACCCTTGTTAGGTACCTTATATCCCAGCTCTCTCAGTCTTGAATGTTTTCTGCTCATATGTGTGTCTGAATATTGTTTTAATTGACTAAACCAGTGTAGTGGATGATTATTGCCTACTCTCTAATGTGCAAGTTGGTAAAATCAGTATTCAGATGTTTTTGTTAAGATTTAACTGAAAGAGGTTAGGAACATTGGGAGGTGTAAAGCCTGTCGCTGCCTCTTCATAACCTTCCCTTCCATATAGACCTTTTCAAGATCCCTTGTGTTGCCTATGGTTTTGTCCAAGCAGGCCTGGAGTTAAATGACCTCTGGCCTGATCTATAGACAGAATCAGATGGCTTTCCATCTTTCATTCTCATCACTTAGTGTTCCATCCCACCAATCAGTCTTTGAGATCCAAATGCTCTAGATGACTAGCCCAATTGAAGCTTACACATTGAACATAAGTAAATCCTTTCTTGACTCCATTTCCCAATGGCCTTGATGTTCCCTGAGTTATCTACCTTTGCCTAGCTTCCTTCTTTACCCATCCTTGTCTTATGATGAAACCTTCCTTCCTGATTCTCAACAACCAAACTCAAACAATCAAACAAACGACCTTGAGCCTATAACTAGCCTAAAACCATAATTTAGAACTTCAAGGACATATATCCTTTGATAATCATAGAGAGATCCCTCTCTGGACCTACGAGGGCTAGATCCTAAGGTCTGTAAGTGGTTCTATGTTGTCTCATCTTTTGGTCTCTGTCAACCTGGCCAAAACATGGGAACCCCAACATAATGGCGACTCCACTGGGGAATCTGAGTGCTTCTCATTTCAAACAACCTCAGAAACTTAGAACTCTGGCTAGGTTGACGGTAAGTCACACTTTGGACGGTGAGCACTGTGGTGGACAGTGTACCCTAGAATCATCTTAAACCCTCCACCTGGCGACTCCATTGTTCCTAAGCGTTAAGGACTCCACTGGTGATCAGTAGGCCTGCTGATTATCTTGGTTTCACATCAGACTCCACTGGAAGACCAGTCCCAAGCATAATGAAGACTCCACAGGGAGGCCAGTTCCCAAAACAACATTAACCTCGGTAGAAGTAACAAGTAGGGATAAGTTTCCTGGCTTATAAACAGCACTCTAGCTCACAGAACCATTCATACAAGAGCTTTCCCTGATCCAAACCCACCTGAAACAGTGGATAATCCTGAGAAGATCCTTCAAAGAACACCTGTGAGTAGGAGATCAACTATTTCCAGCAACATTCCTAGAGCTAATTCTGCACCAGAAGATCTTGCAGCTCTATTAGACCCTTTCTTCGACCTAGGCCTCCAAAACAGATTACCTAGAACTAGGTCATTCAGTGTTTTAGACCAGCCAGACACTAGGGACAGCTAAACCCCTCCTTCCACACCACCTGATCTCCACTGTCTCCAAAACTTGGGGCTTTCTCACCCTAGATCTGCTCAACAGACTTTTGCTGGCCCTATCATCCCTGTCATCCAACTACCACCTGCTCAAGCCAACCCTATACCTCATCAGAACCTCATCATGGCAGCCTGGTATGCACCTCTAGTTTTACCTCAGGCTTTACTGCCCTTACCAAATGATTATCAATCAAAAATCCCACACTTCCCTGCTAAAGAGCCTACAACAGCACAACAACATGTGGATAAAATGGAGGACTCTTTTGATTATATGGAAATTGATGATGAAACAATCAAAATGAGAATTTTCGCGCAAAGCTTGGGAGGTGAAGTTAAGAAGTGGTTTAAAAGCCTACCTGCTGGTAGTATCCAAGATCTCCCTACGTTATACCAGACTTTCATCAACAAATGGGAAACCAGAGCAAACCCTCGCCAGCTCCTAGCAGAATACATGTCCCTTAAGAGAAACGTAGGGGAAAGTGTTCATGATTACACCACTAGATTCAACAGTATTTACAATGCTCTTCCCCCACACATGAAATCCCCACAAGGTATGGCCCTGGCCAAATATCTTGATGGATTTGATGCTGACATGGCCTATGAACTTAGGGATAAAGAATATACCACGTTAGAGGATATGCAGAAAGGGGCAGTAAACATAGAATCAAATCTGATTGAGAAAAGGGCCAAACTGAGAGCTGAAAAGAGAGTAACATACAAGGATGACACTATAGCCTCCACTTCAGATCCAAGGGTTGACCTATTGTCTAAGAATGTGGATAAGCTATGCCAAGTGGTCGAAAAGATGGCTATCACTCAGAACAGGAACCAAAATCAAAACCAAAACCAGAACTTTAGAAGAAACAACAACACTCCCAACAGACAGAAAGAGTCAGATCAGCAAGTCATTCCCCCTTTCCAAAACTTTCTTGATGAGGATGAGGGAATCATAGAAGAATCTGAAGGGAATGTGATAAACATGTTCGAAACAGAGGACTCGATCCTGAACTGTGATTCAGAAGAGGACCAACCCTCAACCTCTTATGGGGAGGAGGAATGGTTTGAATCTGAGGATTATAGGTTGGGATTCGAGAATGCCATGTTGCAGGTCAGAGAACAATATGAGCTCAGGAGTAAAAAAAACCAAGACTCTTCCAAACCTAAAACTCCTGAAGTAACTATCAAAAAGAGGCCTGAGAAATCTTCTAAAGTCACTGCTGTGAACAATAAATTAGCAACGGAGAGTTCTGAGAAAAACCAACAGAAGGACGACCAAAACAATGAAAAACGAATTCAACCAACCAGTAGCACTAGCACCTCAGTTAGTGCTCCTGATACAACTGTGCCTACACATGTACATAATGAGAAAACACAAACCGATTCAGCCACTAAAGCGGTGGCGAACAAAACAGAGTTGAGCACTTCCAAAGGCCAACCCATTTTCAATTTAGAAAGTGAGATTGCAAAAATCAAAATCTCCGTGCCATTATCTGAGCTGGCCTCTCAGGATGTATATAAGGGCCAGATTTTGAAAGCATTAAATCTAAGTATAAATAATGACACTGTAAATCTAAGCGATGACCAGCCTGCCCTCTTATTCGGTCCCAAGATTGAAGGGAAATTTCAGGAAGGGGTAGTTCCACCTTTTTATATCAGTCTTAACATTCATGACAAGATCCTCCATAACGCCATGCATGACTCCGGTGCATCACACAACCTAATGCCTAAGGTAGTCATGGAGAGGCTAGGCCTAGAAATTACCAGACCTTACAAAGACTTATACTCTTTTGACTCTAGTAGAGTAAAATGCCTAGGCCTCATCAAAGACTTATGTGTGAGCCTAGCTCAGATTCCTGCGAAATGTATGGTCATGGATGTAGTAGTGGCAGACGTGCCGCCCAAGTATGGCATGTTATTATCTAGATCATGGGGAGCCAAGCTGCAAGGCACCATGCAGATGGATGGCTCATATGCCACTATCCCTATATTTGGCCAATCAAGAAGACTGTATAGAGAATCCCAAATGAAATTTCTGGTCAGCAGCCCCGAGAAACCTGAAAATTCACCATTGTATTCTGTACATACCGATCTTGACTCCTTTATTTTTTGTAATGATGAATCCTTAGAAGAGCCAGAGTCCCAGAATAGGCATACGAATGAGAACACCGAGCCTGTAGACCTCCACATAATGGCCACTCTGGAAGAAAATGATCGGGAAGGCCATGGGCAGCACACTGAAAATGAAAAGGAAACCAGAAACGAAGCCTGTAGGATTTTTGGTGGACCTCTCACTCCAAGCGAAACAGAAACAGAGCAAGAACAGCAAGCTAACCACTTCCCTGACATCCACGGCCTCTATGAACGACGAGATAGTTTACAACCTAGTACAGACCTCCCAACTCAACCTAATGGCGAATCCAGCTATGAGGGAGGAAGTGAAGTGGAAGTAAACAAAGAACCCTTGTGGGAAATGAACTTTGATGGATCCTGTACTAGACAAAGCGCCGGAGCAGGAGTGTGGCTGCGTAACACCGAAAATGATCACGCGGAGAGCCACGCCGTCAATCTGCATTTCAAATGCACAAATAACATCGCAGAATATGAGGCTCTAATCTTGGGTTTAAATCTTCTGAAAAAATTAGGAGCCCGTAGGATAGTCGTGAGAGGATACTCTGAGTTAGTGATCAAACAGATGAATGGTGAGTATTCGGCAAAACACCCCAGGCTTAGGGCATATAGGAACGATACTCTAGATTTGCTGAAAACGTTCATCGAATATGATTTAGTATTCATTCCTAGGGGTCAAAATGCTATTGTAAATGGACTAGCCTGCCTAGCTAGCTCCTATCCTAAGGCCCCAGTTGACCAACAAATCATCATTCAGACTAAATTCAGGCCTGCAGTGCCAGACAATGAAAAATACTGGCAGGTCTTTGAAGGAGACAAACAGATTGAAGATTTCCTAATGGGCAGAAATGAGTTTGAATTCTCTCATTCAGACTCAAAGTCTGATGACAGCTGCCCAAGTGAGGATTCTACAGATGAACTAGAAACGCCTTATAGTATAGAAATAAATGCTTTTTCTGAAGAAACTGGAGATTCAGCCGTAAAACGTGAAAACGCAGATAGAGAAGAAATGGAGGTGCTGCAAGCCAAAGACAAGAACATACCAAGAGGCTTAACACCCTTAGAGGATCTCTTTGATTTCGATGATGTTGCAAAGAAACCCACAATAGAACATGCAGAATCGGATGTAGAAGAGTGTAACGTAGGCACTGAAGACAAACCCAAAATGATAAAGCTGGCTAAGTCTATACCTGCAGACATGAAGAAAAGATACATTGATATGTTTAAGGAATTCATTGATGTATTTGCATGGAGCTATGAAGACTTAAAGGCCTATGACACCAACATTATACAACATAAGATACCACTGAAGGAAAATCAGAAACCTTTCAGACAAAAACTCCGTAGAATTAATCCAAAACAATTGCCTGCAGTAGAAAAGGAAATTAAGAAGATGTATGATGCAGGCATTATAGTCCCTATAAGGTTTTCTGATTGGGTGTCAAACTTAGTGGCTGTAAGGAAGAAAACAGGGGAGATTAGACTTTGCATAGACTTCAGAAACCTTAACAGAGCTTCCTTGAAAGATAACTACCCTTTGCCTAGAATGGAGCATATCCTACAGAAGGTAGTGGGCTCTAAAAGAATTTCCCTGCTTGATGGTTTTTCAGGATACAACCAGGTTCTGGTACTCCCAGAAGATCAACTCAAAACAGCCTTCACCACTCCATGGGGCACCTTCATGTATGTGAAAATGCCTTTTGGATTGATGAATGCTGGAGCTACCTTCCAGAGAGCAATGGATATTGCTTTCTCAGAGGAGATTGGACACTTTATAGTTATCTACTTGGATGACTTAACTGTCTTTTCTAAAACAGAAGAAGAACACTTAAAACATCTAAGGAAGGTTTTTGAAAAATGCAGAAGGTATGGTCTGTCCCTAAATCCCAAGAAGACTGTTTTTGGGCTGCAAGAGGGTAAGCTTCTAGGCCACATTATATCTGAGAAAGGGATTAGGATAGACCCCTAGAGAGTTGAGGGAATACTTCAAATTACACATCCAAGAAACATCAAGGAGCTGCAGTCCTTCATAGGGAAGATCAATTTCCTCAGAAGATTTATCCCCAATCTTGCTGAGCATCTTAGGAAAATGACTGAAATGCTAAAGAAAGATGCAGGAATCAAGTGGACTGTTGAAGCCAAAAAATCTTTTGAGTCAGTAAAACTTGCACTCACCCAAGCCCTTGTCCTTATCAGCCCTGACTTCTCAAAAGATTTTCTGATCTTTTCATTTGCCTCCCCCCACACAATAGCTGCAGTTTTGCTGCAAAAAAATTCGGAAGGTAAGGAACAACCTATAGCTTTCTTCAGTAAAGCCTTAAGAGATGCACCCTTAAAGTACAACATTATGGAAAAGCAGGCCTATGCCCTGATTAAGGCCTTAAAAGACTTTAGGGTGTACATTCTGCATTCTCACACCATTGCCTATGTGCCAAATACAGTGGTCAAAGATATCTTATCCCAAGACCCAGATGGGAAAAGGGGCAAATGGATTGCCACGATTTTAGAATATGACATTGAGATCAAACCCACTAAGCTGATCAAAGGTCAAGGCCTAGCCCAATTGATGGCTGAAACTAATCTGCAGGCCCTTGATATTAACATGGTGAATACCTTGGATGAGCAGGAAGGATTTCCCCATCCAGCTGTTGAGGAGCAGTTTCAGAACTCTCCTTGGTACACTGATATCCTGTACGTGCTCACACACCTCAATGCCCCTCCGGAACTGTCCAAAACAAAGGCCAGATTCGTAAAACTCAAAGCTAGAAATTATTGCATTTTGAATGAGAGTCTATATTGGAAAAATCCAAATGGCCTTTTACTGAAATGTTTGTCTGAAACTGAAGCCGAAAAGATCAAACAAGAATTCCATGCTGGGGAGTGTGGAGGCCACCTGAGTTGGAAGACCACTGCAAATAAGATACTCAGGGCTGGTTACTATTGGCCTACACTTTTCAGTGATGTCCATAAAATGATCTGCACCTGCCACAAATGCCAGATTTTTGAGGGCAAAAGAAAGCTCCTCCCCCTCCCTCTGCAACCTATCACCATAGAAGGTCCTTTCATGCAATGGGGCTTAGACTTCATTGGAGAAATCCACCCCTCTTCTTCTGGGCAACACAAATGGATCTTGACTGCCACTGATTACTTCACTAAGTGGATAGAAGCCATACCCACTAGGAATGCCACTGATTACTTCACTAAGTGGATAGAAGCCATACCCACTAGGAATGCCACTGATTCGGTCATCATCAGGTTCCTAGAAGACTTCATCCTGTCTCAGTTTGGCTGCCCAAGGAAAATAATCACTGACAATGCTGCTGCTTTCGGATCCAAAAGAATGATTGATTTCTGTCACAGGTACGGAATTGCGCTTGGACATTCAACTGCCTATTACCCCCAGGGTAATGGCCTAGCTGAATCATCAAACAAAAGCCTGGTTACCATCATTAAGAAGCTGCTGGAAGAGAACAAAAGGTATTGGCATAAAAAGTTGATACATGCTTTGTGGGCAGACAGGCTCACTACAAAGAAGTCTATTGGCACATCACCCTTCCAGCTGGTTTATGGGACAGAAGAAGTTTTCCCCACTAGCCTTGGGATACCAGTAGTAAAGCTTATTCAAGAGGTCCAATCAGAAGAAGATATCATGATAAGGAGAATTAATGAAACAATCCATCTTCAGCAAACAAGGGAGCAAGTTTATGACAGAGCTGTCAGAGTGCAGGAAAACATGAAGAGACAGTTTGACAAAAGAACCAAAGCAGCAAATTTCAAGGTTGGGGACAAAGTTCTGAGATGGGATTCAAGAAGAGAGGATAAAGGCAAACATGGCAAATTCGACAGCTTGTGGCAAGGTCCATTCGTCATTCAAGCCACTGTGGGTCCTAATGTGTTTTTCTTGCAAGAACTTGATGGTACAGAGCTGTTTGGGGGTCCTGTCAATGGCAGGATGATCAAACATTATTTCTGCTAATTCTCCATTTCCATGTTTCATTTCCATTGTATATACCGTTGCAAATTTTCATTTTCAGCAAAAGTGAAGAAAATGTTCCAAAAAAAAAACAGGATGAAAAGGGAGGTTCAGACATGCTCAAAACATGAACCTCTGAGGCAAAAGGATTGGCTCTAGTAAACTCAAAATCTGAGCCAAAAGGGAGCAAGAATAGCTGGTCCTAACAAGCTCAAAATCTGGATCAGCAGTAAAGGAACATCCAGCTCTGAGATCAGAGCTGGAGCAAAGGATAGAAGTGACTCAAACATGCTCAAAACCTGAGTCACAAGAAAGAAAGAAGGATGTTTCACAGTTGTGGAATTCCATGCCTTCACAGTTTTGTTTTCTTCCAATTTCTGCCCAGCAAGTTAGACTGTCTAATCCTGGCTTGGCTGTGTTTAAATTTCCTGTCTTAGAATGTAGGTGAAGAAACCTGTTGAACAGTTTAATCTCAACAGGTAGTAGTGTAGGTAGAGAGAGAAGATGAGGCCAACAGTCTAATCTGGCCTCATGGAGCAATAAGGGTAGAATTAGAATAGGTTTGTTTTTGTTCTGCAAATAAATGCAAAGGGTCTGCTAATTCAAATGCACCCATGGGGAAGATTGTTAGAACTCTAGTTTGGGTAGGTAGATTGGTTGGGAAAATTGTTTCTGCTGATCAGGTGTCTTCGTGGTTTGTGGCAGCAGATCAAAGAAAGATATGGATGGTTCAAGCAGTAGGCACCTGGCCTACACCAAGAGATCATCTTCTGGTTTCTTGGCTCCTTCAAGAAGAAGCCATCCCCATGTGGAGCCACTGTTAGCCCCCCTATGAAATTTTTGACAAACAATTAGGGGGCTAATTTGTTGCTGAGTCTTCAAGGAATGCATTTCCCCTGAAAATACAGCCCCCTTGAAGCCCCTTTGTGCCCTTCATCCTTTGATGGTTTCCCTTCTGCTGAGTCCCCTTTCAAAACCCTCTCTATTGGTGAAGAAATGCCCAAAGGCCCCTTTTTTCCTCTTATTTATACTCCCTATCTTCCCCTTCTATTTCCCTTTTTACCCCTCAAATCCCCCCAATTCCCCTTTAAATTCCTCCCATACCCCTTGTTTTCCCTTCTTTCCCCTCTATTTCTCTATCGTTCCCCTCCTTCACCGTTAAAATCCATTAAAAAGGGGGCCAAAACCCATATCCCGACCTTATTATAAGGCCCGAACCCTTTCCCGCTAGCTCCTTAACCACTTCCCCACATGTGACCCCGCACCGGGACCAAGCGCCTAAGTCCCAGGCGCTAATCGCAATCGGAAGTCGGGCGGGTGAGAAATCCCTTTGTAACGTTGAAAATCCCCGATGCGATCCATTTATAACGTTAAGTCCCGCGGCAGGTTATTCACCGTCGATCTGTTGTTTTGATCCGACGGCGGAGTGGCAATCGCAAACCCATTCCCGATCGCAATCGGAACATGTTAAGTTCGCCCCCCGATTGAGGCCTTCCGATTGGATCACGGCCATCCATTCGTTTCGCGATCCAACGGTCCCGCGCTAATCGCAACACCCCCTCCTATCGATCGCAAGTCTTTCTGTCACCTCCTGGGTGCATACGACAGTCAATCTGCCGCGATCAAGCCCTCGTGATACGCAAGTCCTCTGCTCCTCGTCGGGTTGCGTGCCCGATTACATCTCCACCGTTGATCTGTTCCGGATCGGACGGCCTGCATTCAATCGCTTAGTCCTCCCGATCGCGATCGCATTTCTGTTGGTCTCCCTTCCGATTTAATCCTGGCCGTTGATCCATTCAGATCCAATGGCCCAGATCTTGTCGCTCCCCGCCTGCTCTCCCCCTCCGATTAAATCCCAGCCGTCCATCCTTCCCGCGATCCTACGGCTATCGCTCAATCGCAATCTCCCCTCCGATCGCAATCGCAAGCCCGTCTGTCTGCCTCCCGATTGCATCTCCGCCGTCCATTCTCCCAGATCTGACGGTCCTATGCCAATCGCAAGTCCTCCCGATCGCTGATCGCTCTGTCCCTCCGATTACATCTGAACCGTCGATCTGATCCCCGATCGGATGGTCAGCGCTCAATCGCAATGCCCTCCCCGATCGCAATTGCAAACCATTTCGACTGTCCCCCGATTGCGATTGGGCGATTACATCGTGGCCGTCCGTTCCCTCCATGATCTGACTGTCCTCGCTTGTTCGCCCTCCGCCACGCTGGGTCCCACTCTTACATTCGTTTCCATTGCATTTCATGTGTTTTGAGTGTTACACCCATCTTATGTATTGTCCCGTTATTCAATCTCCACCGTTGATCTTTGTTCCCAGACCAAGATCTAACGGTCTGCGCTGCATATTATCCCCGAACCCTATTAATCATAAGATCTCACCGTTTCATTGCATTTTGTTAGCATTATAGTAAAGCCACCATTTCTCCACCACGTTGCATTCTTTCCATTGTTTCTCCGCTGTTCCGCCACCATTCCTCCGCCTCCATAGCATTTCTCCACCACTGCCCGGGCCCTGTGATAAGTTTATTTCATCATGCAGGTAGTGCAGAGAGGCCATTTCAGCCGGCCAGCGAAGCAGCAGAAGCAGGATTTGTGAAGGATTCGAGCCTGTAATTGAAGATTAATGTTTTAATCCTACAGTCAAAGGATTCAAGCACAGTTTGAAGACTAAGGACGCACCAGCAAGTCATGATTGCGCCACCTAAAAGCAGAGCGCGTTTACTCCAGAAAGTACACCTTCCTACAGCGCCTTCTTGCCTTCTCGAGACCTGAGATAATTAAATACACTGACTGAAGCTCGTTTCAGACAGTCCGGCAGTATTAAAGAAGCATGGAGGGCCATGCAGACTTCCATCCAGTTCGTTCATTTCAACAGGGCAGCAAAAGAGGATCACAGACCCCTAGCACAGACAAAGGTAATATCGGGGTTTTCCGTCGGCAAAGTGTTTTTCGTCTAGGACAAGGCACCCATACTGTTTTTATTATGCAGAATGTCCCTGAAGGATTTTTCCATCAAACTACAACTCAAAGACAGTCAGGCATTTATGAGACAGACCCTCCTAGTAGCTTATCTTTTCCCGAATCCAAATCACCTGGAGTACAACGAGCCAAACTGTCAAGATCAAATCTGAAGCAGATCGTTCTCTTACTAAGAGGAGAGCGAAATAAATATGCAGCATTCTCAAGCAGGATGGGCCTCGGCCCTGCATTCATTATTATGCTTAAATGTAACATTCAATGGGCACCTACCTCCTGAGTCGATCTGAGGATCATCCTTTGTTATAAAAGCACAACAAGAACATTGTAAAGGGGTTGGTTGTTGTTGGTTTTATCAGCGAACTGCAAGCATTTTGTCCCGAGCCAAGTTTCCTGTGTAACAGTGGTATGACAGTGCAATTTCATTTTCTTTGAAGAATTAATTTTGTCATTTTGTGTTTTAAAATTCTTTTGAAGTTTGGAAAATCATTAGAAGGACATCATTGTCTTGAATATTTGTCTCCATACTTGTCTTTTAGAATTTCATAAAAATCCAAAAACGACAAAAAGTAAGAGATAGGTTATCTTTCACATATAGTGCGCCACACTTCATCAGCTTACGAATCCTGGATTGATAAATTAATGTAGCAATTTAGGACACACTAAATTGACCAAACAGCTACCAAGCTGCAAGTCTATAGAGCTCAATTTGAAAATATAAAAATGAATGAAGAATGAGATGTTTCCAGCTTATTCTTAAGGGTTGCAGAAATTGTGAATAACATGAAAAATTTAGGAGAAACCATTAGAGAATGTGTAATTCTTCAAAAGATATTGAGATCTTTACCATCCAGGTATAACCCCAAGGTTTCTGCCATGGAAGAAATAGCTGATTGGGAAACATTGACCATGAACCAATTACTTGGAAACTTAACAGCCTATGAGATGAGACTTCCATAGAGGAAGTCAAATATGAGGGAGGCATCCTTTAAGACAGATAAGAGAAAAGAAGAAAAATAAGATACATGCTCCTGCTCTGATGAAGAAGAGGCCAAATTTGTCAGAATATTGGATGGAGGCTCAGGCAAGTATAAAGGTAAACTTCCATTTAAATGATTTAACTGTGGAAGAGTTGGGCACTATGCATCTAAGTGTCCTCTTAAGAGAACAAAGAATCAAACTCAGGAGACAGAGAAAACCAAAACAAATAACTGGCAGAAAGGGAAGAGATTCAATAGAAGATCATTTTATGCTCAGCAAGATAGCAGTGCATCTGAAAACTCAGATGAATCATCAAATGAAGAAGGAACCTCTGAATTTGTGTTGATGGCCAAGGAAGAGTCTGAAGTATTCCTTCTAGAAGATGAGGAAGAAGGTGAGGTAGATCTTGAGGGGGAGCTAAGAAGTGTCCTGGAGGAAATAGACAGACTTAAACTCAAGTGCAGAAAACAGAAAGACATTCTCCTCAAATATGTAAAAGAAGTACCAAATTCAGAAGACCTCATTCAATTGAAAGTAGAACTTGAAGAAGCTAAGAAGGTGGAAGACATTCTGCTAAAGCAAATTAAAGATAAACATCAGGAGCAAGAGAAATTGGAAGAAGAAGTGGTATGGTTGAGAAAGAAACTAGAAAACACCCAAAGGGAATTGTCAATGAACACTCCTCAAATGACAAGCACTGAACAGTTGGACATGATTCTAAATGCTCAAAGGTCTCCTCTCATAAAGGCTGGGATAGGATATGAAGGAGAAACCAGTAAGTCCAAGGTAGAAGATAACAAGAATATCATTTTTGTAAAAGCTGTAAAGGATAATGAAACAGCTCAAAAAGGAACCACAGAAGCAGAATCCAGCAAGAACTTGATGTGATGAAATAAATAGAAACAAGCAGCAACATCAAGAGACAAAGAACGAAATGAAGAAATAGTTAGCTGAAAAAGGCTCTTACAATCTTGAATATGAATGGAATAAATTCAGAAGCTGTCAAAAGAGATATTTCCTCCTATGAGAAATATCACTTGTTTTTTCTGCCACAAGCTGGGACATATTGCTGCATACTGTCAGACAAAGATAATCGATTTCAACTAGCAAAAGATGCAGAAATTGAAAAGACTACTTCAATCAAACAAATGGAGAGGACAACCCTTCACCAGGTACACTAATCGTTTCCATGGGTATTGTTTTTGTTGTAAGGGGTTCGGCCATAAAGCCATGGAGTGCAGAACATATGGACAAAGACTGATGTTCAAAACCCAAAGAAGATTTATGAACAATTGAGAGTTAACTCGTACACATAATCCATTTAAAAATATAATCAAATGCTTTGTATGCCATAAAATCGGACACATGTCTTCCAAATGTTCTCTCAAAGAATGTGGTCCATATTCTCAGAAAAGGTGCCAAACAAATAGTTGCCTACAGTGGAAAAAGAAGTTGAATAAGTGTAACCTGGCTCTAATAGCCCAAGATCAGAAAAGCCAATGGTATTTGGATAGTGGATGTTCAAAGAATATTACTGGAGATAGAAGCAAGTTTGTAACCTTTGATGAAAATAAATCTGGAAATGTAACATTCGGCAATGATAAAGCAGGGAAAATCAAAGGAAAATGCTCAGTCAGTCTGAATAATGGAAGAGGAAAGGCTCAAGATGTACTATTTGTGGATGGACTGAAAGCCAATCTGCTAAGCGTTAGTCAAATGTGTGATAAAGGCTGTGAGTTCCTTTTCAGAGCCCAAGATTGTGAGGTAAGATCAAGCACCACTAGAAAGACCTTGATCAAAGGTGTTAGAACAGAAAGTAATGTCTATATAGTGGAAGAAGAGAATGAAGCATGCCACATAAGAAAACTTGATGAATCATGGTTATGGAACAGAAGACTGGGACACCTAAACTTTTACCACATCATCAGTATGAGCAAGAAGAATGCAGTCAGAGATATGCCAGCAATAAAAGAGCCTTCAAATACCATATGTAAATCTTGCCAATTGGGCAAACAGACCCGCACATCTTTCAAGACCAAAGATGAAATATCAACAAGTAGGCTACTTCAGCCTGTACACATGGACCTATGTGGACCTTCAACAACTAAAGCACCAAGTGGAGAATCTTATTTCATGCTAATAATAGATGATTTTTCCATAATGACGTGGGTAGCATTTCTCAAATATAAATCTGAAGCACTTGAGAAATTCAAGATATTCAAGGCATTGGCAGAAAATCAAACAGGATGCAAGCTAAAGTGCATCAGATCAGACAAAGGAGGTGAATTCACAGACTATGATTTTGCAAACATATGCAATGAGCATGGGATAAAACAACAGTTTACAATTGTGCGTACACCTCAACAGAATGGAGTGGCAGAGAGGAAAAACAGGTCAGTACAATAGATTTCCAGAGCTATGATGCAAGAAAGTAACATTCCCCAAACCTACTGGACAGAAGAAATACACACAGTTGTTCACATTCTCAACAAAGCTCATCTAAGACCAAATTGTGATAAGACTCCTTACGAATTATGACATGGTAAACCAGCATCAATCAAGCGCTTTAGAGTCTTTGGAAGCAAGTGTTTCATAAAAAATAATGATGAAAAACTAGGGAAGTTTGATGCAAGAAATGATGAAGGAATATTTTTAGGATATGCATCCAAGAGTAAGGGTTACAGGTGCTACAACAAAAGAATGCACAAAATTGTGGAAAGCATTGATATAAGATTTGATGAAGATCTACCAAACAGAACAAGAAGCACAAAATGCAGTAATCCTCCAGATGATCATGAAGATGAGAAACAAGATAATGATGAACTGAGCAAAATAATAGAAGATATTGAATTAAACTCATAAGGTCCCTCAAGACA
This sequence comes from Pinus albicaulis, assembly GCA_034641835.2. NCBI lineage: Eukaryota > Viridiplantae > Streptophyta > Pinopsida > Pinales > Pinaceae > Pinus > Pinus albicaulis. Next base: position 44,005 of record JAXQQM020057867.1, on the reverse strand, counting down.
CACTCAAAAGAACCATCCAGAAGATCAAATCATTGGGGACAAGAGTGTGGGAGTCCACACAAGAAGACAGTTTGCTGAACAGACAGAAGAAATATACCTAGCCATGCTATCTCAAATAGAGCCAAAGAAGTTCGAAGAAGCCAAAAAAAAAAAAAAAACTGGGTAAATGCTATGAATGAAGAACTGGACCAAATTGAGAAGAACAATACCTGGGAATTAATTCCAAGACCCATTGAGAAAAATGTCATTGGCACTAAATGGATATTAAAGAATAAGATGAATGAACAAGGGAAGGTAATCAGAAATAAAGCCAGACTTGTATGCAAAGGATATTCAAAAATTGAAGGTCTTGATTATGGTGAACCCTTTTCCCCTGTAGCTAGAATGGAAGCAATCAGAATGTTTTTGGCCTTTGCATGCTATCATGATTTCAAGGTATATCAAATGGATGTGAAGTATGCCTTCCTGAATGGAGATCTAGAGGAAGAAGTCTACATGGAACAACCTGAAGGATTCTCATTAACGAATAAACATGGCTATGTGTGAAAATTAAAGAAAGCCTTATATGGCCTGAAACAAGCTCCTCGTGCATGGTATTCAAGGCTGGACAAATACTTGCAAAAACAAGGGTTCAAGAAAGGAGTAGACAACAATTTGTACATAAAGGCTAATGATAATGAACTCTTGATTGTAGTAGTGTATGTAGATGACATCATGTTTGGTAGCAACAAAGATGAGTTAGCAAAAGGATTTGCTGAAGAAATGAAATCAGAATTTGAGATGTCTATGATTGGAGAGCTCACCTTCTATTTAGGACTTTCAAATTCAACAAAAGAACACAGGAATATTCATTTCGCAAGAAAAATACTTAAAAGAAATGTTGAAAAGGTTTCAAATGGAAGACTGCAAACCTGTGTCAACTCCCATGATCACTGGATGCAAACTATGTGCTAATGATGGATCAACAGATGTAGATCAAAAACTTTACAGATCCATGATAGGAAGTCTGCTATACCTAACTTCTTCTGGACCAGACATTATGTTGGCAGTAGGACTTGTGGCAAGATATCAAGCAGCACCAAAACAAAATCATTTACTTGCAATCAAGAGAATATTTAGATATCTACAAGGAACTTCACATTATGGCCTATGGTATCCAAAAGGAAAAGGCTTCACATTGACAGCATACACAGATGCAGATTGGGCCAGCTGTGTGGATGACAGGAAAAGCACAAGTGGAGGTGCATTTTATTTGGGAAAAAGTCTGGTGGCATGGCTAAGAAAGAAGCAAACTTCTATCTCTCTATCTACAGCAGAATCAGAATACATAGCAGTAGCAGCGTGTTGCACACAAGTAATGTGGATGAAACAAACTCTCCAAGACATGAAGGTAAGCATTGATGAACCCATTTCTATCAAATGTGGCAATACAAGTGCAATAAGTATATCAAAAAATCTTGTACTTCATTCAAAAACAAAGCACATCCCAATAAAGTACCACTTCCTCAGAGAACAAGTAGCACAGAAATTAGTGAAGTTGGAATATGTACCAAGGAACAAATAGCAGAGATATTCACAAAACCTCTTGCTAAAGAACCATTCAAATATCTAAGAGACAAAATAGGGGTAGTGTCTGCAGATGTTACTCTCTAACATGATCAGAAATAAAAAATAAAAAAAAGGGGCTGCATACAAGAAACATGATCAGTGCAGAAGACAAGAGATAGTCAAGATCAGATAAGAAAGATAGAAACCACACTGGGAAAATTGCAACCCTTTGCCATTGATGTCAAAGGGGGAGGAAAATCAAGCAAAATAAGAAAGGGTCTTTCGTGAAGCAGGCAGAGGAAGAAAGACAAGATACTTCTCAGAATGAAAGGGGGAGGAAGTTCTGAAGGAAGTATGGGAGTATTGGTGGTTGTGTTGCCATCAATACCAAAGGGGGAGACTATTGGAAATATTGTCATTTATGGCAAAGGAGCACAAAGGAGCAGCACCAAGACAAGGGAGTAGATCAGATTCAGATGGAATTGTTGCAGAGTTGTCACACAGTGTTTAATGGAAAACAATGGATAAGAACCACATAAATTGAATATAGAGGTTAAACCATAGAAGAATTGATTGTGAGGATTTTGGCCTCTGTTTTAATAAATTGCAGAATTTTGTTTATCTGTATATACTTGGAAAATTTCCCGAAGGGTTCATCTCATCGAATTCATTGAATTTATGGTCTTTTTGTGTAGATTGTGAAGTGTGTAGAATTAACTTCTATGTAAAGGAGTAGATGAGGATTTGAATGTGTATTAGCCTCTGTGTAAAGATGGAGAAGGAATGTTCCATAGAAATCAAAGTTAAAACTGAAATCCAGTGGAAATCCGGCTTCAAACGCAATTTAAAGAGAGTTTGCAGGTTAAGTGTTTTTGAAGGAAATCAAACACTTTTGTCGCGCAACCTTTGAGTTGTGAGCGGTTTTTCCCATTTCGAACACGATCGAATGATATTGCGACACATCACGAGCACAATACAACCCATTTCGCATTGCTTTTGGGTGATAAAGTTCTGGGGTCGATTGAACGCGATTGTCGTCTGATTAGATCTATGGAAGATTCGACGGAGTTCCCGTTAAAAGCTGTGTGGGAGTTAAAACAGGGTATGGACCCGACGTTGTATGCAATAAAGTTTTATTAAAGGTTTGAAGTCCGGAATTATTTCCGAAGGTCTAAAGATTCCGAAGGTTTTTTAATATTTTTGAATGTTTAATGATATTTCAATGGAGTTTTATTAAAGTGTTTGAAGTTCGAAAATACACTGTCGAGGGGATTTAACCTTTGTTTAAAAGTAAATTAAACATTTCTGAAGGTTCTGATACTCATTCCGAAAGAGTTTAAAACATTGGGTTAAAGTGAGTTATATTGTTCCAAAGGTTAAAAAGAGGATTTTGCTTCCGAATATTATAAAAGTGGATTATAATGTTTTGAAAGGGAAAAGGGACTTTTAGCTTCCGTGGTGCATTTTTATTAAATAAATCAAGATGACGTGGTAATATGACATGGCAGTGATGTGGCGATGACATGGCAAGGTGACATGGCATGATGACATGGAGATGACGTGGACCTTGCCCACATATCGCAAATCGCAAGATCAGAGGGGTGAAGATCGTAAGAGCAAAGAAGCGATGCGATATGCCAATGCGAAGGGACATGTGGCAGCACAGCGTAATATCACACATCAGCGATGCGAAGTCCATTGCATACCGCGAAGTGGCAATGCGATTCAATACGAAGATGCAATGCAATGTGATCGCATATTGCATATCACACATGATATGGGTTCGCACAGTATGAAAAATTATATTACGATGCAATGCGAAGTAGCGATAAAGTCAAGTAGGACCCGATCGCATATCGCTCATCGCAAGCTCAGGATAAAGTGATAATACAACCTGGTGGGACCCTTCACACATCGCATATCGGGAGATCAGATGGATGAAGGCACATGGGATATTTGAATCGCCGAAGTGCGATAAGGAGAGCGGATGCAATAAAGAAAAAATCCGAAGCCTAAAGCATTTCAAGTCCGGCAGTATATGGATTTTCTTTTGTAGATTTCGGAGAGAAAAAGGAGGACTATAACGTAAAAAAAAGGGAAATTATGAACGTAGGTAGAAAGGCTTAGGTAAGGACCCGACACAGAGAAAAAAGCAGAACCAAGTGTTTAGAAGAGCGGTGAAGGCTGAACGTTGTGGGCACGAAAAAAAGAGGTAGAGTTGGGAAAAGAAGAATATAGTGGCACTGTTGAAAACAAACAACTGGGTAAAGTTAGGCCAAAATGATAGTTACGCAGAACGGTGTTGAATATAATAGAAGGAACCGAAACGATTCTGACAGTAGTAGAAAAGACAAATGAACAACAAGCAAAGAGATGAAAAGACTGAGTGAAATATTTTTGTTGTAACTATAAATGTAAATGTATTAATTATTTTTATTGTATGTGATGCAAAGGAAAGTCTCCAAAGGCAAAGAAAAAATCCTTTGTAATACTAAAATGTATACATACTGTTATATTATTCTGAATTGGCTGGACAAGAAAATGAGAAGGGGGAAGGCAAAGAGTCATATCTGTTCATTTCGAATTCCCTGTGGAATGCAAACAGTTATGAGGTGATCTCTATCAATAATGTTACCAGCATAGGCATAAAGGGTGAGATAACTACAAAATGGATGAGAGAGAATGAAGAAATGAGTGAGACAATGTAAGAAGAAAAGGGAGCAGAGGGTGGAGTTGTGAAGATCCAGAGATTATATAAAGCAAATTTGAAGGCTGGAAGGACAACAGTAAAGAGGGAGAAAAATAGAGCTGATATCTAGGTAAATCAGCATATGATTTTATTGTTCAGTGAGGAAGTTGGTGCTTCCATGTCAATTTTTAGCTTGATAGAAGTCAAGTTGTAGCTGGTTGAGGTAGGAGCCTCATGTAGGTTGTAGCCTACATAAAATATATGGGATTTGGATCTTCCTTGCGAGTTGTAGCTTGCAGAATTGAGGTAATAGCCTCCTGTAGGTTGGAGCCTGAAGAAAATCAGTGGTGAGAGGGAGTTGGAGCTTGCCTTTGCATCACAACAATAATAAGATGTGGTTTTCTCCCTTATGGGTTTCCACTGTCTATGTGCTTGATGATTATGTGTTGATATTCTGTATTTAATATGCTTAATAGCTGCTGCTCACTTATTAATACTGTTGTTCCATTGAATATTAAGTTGATCACAAAATGAAGATGTAAATAAGTGTAAAAGAAATTTTTACAAGACCATGACTGCATTAAACTGATTCACCCCCCCCCCCTCTTCTCAGTTTAACCAAGGGTTCAACACATTCTTGATCTTCTTTGGAAGTTCCACAACGTTATTTGTTGAAGCATGATGCCTGCCTCTCCTCTTTTTTGTTATTTGACTTTTTAGGGAAATCACTTCTATATTGTCCATATTTTTGGCATCCATAACATTGAAATTTTGAAAAATATTGAGGCAGATGTCTTCTTCCTGTATTATCATTTGAGACGAACTTATTTTTTCCATTAAAATTTCTTGATAATGCAACAAAATCTTGTGATTCATGTTCCTAAATATTCCATTTAGCTTTGAGTCTTGATTCTTCTTGTGTACAAGCTGCCCATAGTTCATCAAAGGATGGAGTATCCTATATAACAAAAATTCCACCAACAAATCCATCCCATATATCAGATAGTACATTGATTGATGTGGTTACCAATTCTGATTCATCGACCAATTCACCCATTCCTTAAAGCTGGTCCCTTATTTTTGTTATCTTCATAAAGAAGGAGGCCACATATTCACCCTTATTCAACTCAACATATCCTTTTCGAATGGGTGTATTTTTGTGTCCTTTTCGAATGGGTGTCTCTTTGTATCCTTTCCGAATGACTGACTCTAGAAGGGTTGTTGACATACCATTTGGAGGGGTCAGGTAGAAATTTGGGGTACATAATAATTCATTATAAAAATTCATTTTTTTTACTCTTTTGTAAATTCCATGAAGAACGTGCCTTACTAGACTATTCTTTTGACAAATAAATATCATGAAGAACATGATTAAATAAGTAAAAATAATTTTATTTTTGTGTTTTTACATATTATTACAAGTACATCAAGGATTATGAAGACTGAACATAGCTACATTCTTCAACAGATCCTTCATCTCAAACTCTGAGGCCAAATTCCTCTTGCACCCAATGTTGAGCATCTCCGCCCCAGTAAATATCATATCATCCACATACAACACTAAGATCAAAGGATCACCATCAATAACCATGAAGTAAAGGTTAGGATCCACAATACTCTTCATGAAGCCCAAGCTCATTAAGTAACCATCAATCCTTGAATACCACATCTTGGGTGCTTTATTGAGTCCTTACAAAGCCTTATTCAATCTACAAACATGGGAATATTTCCCATGTACCTCAAAGCCGTGATGTTTCTCTATGTACAATTCCTTCTCAATCACACTATTGAGGAATAATAAATTTACATCCATATAATGTATTTTCCAAACCATAACTAAAGCAAGAGGAATAATAGTTGTAATAGAAGTGTACTTGGCGACTGGAGCAAATGTCTCATCATATTCCACTCCCTCATTTTGGGAGAACCCTCTCGCAACAAACCTCGCCTTGTACTTCTTGATGCTACCATATGTTGCATGCTTGATCTCATAGATCCACTTGGAATTAATCACTAGCTTCCCTTCTGATCTTAGAACCATCTCCCACAAATCATTCTTCATGATGAACTGATACTTGACCTCCATCATGGCATCCTTCCAACCCTACTGGTATGTTTCCTCCTTGTAATTGGAAGTCTCGAAATAAATGATGTTTCTCATCAATTTTGTACAAATTGGGAACCTTTGTGGTCATTTACTCTCCTTGAAAGTACCTCTGGGAGCTACTTGCCCTTTTGCATCCTACAAAGTGTCAAAAACATCACTCAATAGATCCATAGGCTCTACTAACTCCTCCTGATAGTCTAAAGGATGAACATTTGGAATAGATGGACATGTACATGCATCCTTCAGATCCTCCTACTCCTCACTATCAATATCCATATGAGACTCACATGGGTTGATATTTTCATATTCCACGATCTGGACTATACATGCTAGTAATCTATACAATCCTCCCTCTCAAACACCAATCACTCCTACTGAATCTGTGCTCGAGCCCTTATACAAGAACCTAACCATCTACAAATGAAAAATTGTAACCTCTATCCACCAATATTGAGATAGAGAGCAAGTTCTTCTTTAATCATGGTACAAAGTAGTATTAAGTATCCATACTTTAGTTGAAGTGATGTTGATCCAATTCCTTCCACTACATACCTGGCATTATCTCCAAGTTCCACCTGCCACTTTGAATACTCCTATATCAAATCATTAGAGATAATCTCGAAAACTTATCATGTGCTTAGAAGCACCATTGTCTACTAGCCAAACATCACTATTATTAGTAATGGTTTCATTAAAGAGTAGAGGGGAATAAAAATTCCTTTGACTTCTTCTATGGTGGATGCTGATTATTCTCATCATCAACATCAGTTGTTGATGCATGATTCTTTCCCTTCCTTTTCCTCTTAAGACACTAGGATGCATAATGTCCAAAATCATGGCAATTGAAGCACTTTATATTTGACATATCCTTCTTCTATTGATTTCAAACTAGAGGTATTCTACCTATATTCTTCTTATCAAACTTCCCAAAAAAAAAAATTTCCTTATCCGTCCTTGAATGATCTACAATAGCTTGAGTTTCATCATCCTGTGGGTTTTGAAAGCTATTATTGGACAATAGTTTGGCCTCCTCTTCGACACAACCAATCCATATTTTATAAAACTTGGGAATATTTTTTCATGCATAAATTCCCTAAACAAATGGATACTATGAGGAATGCAATCCATTAAAAGTCACTATAACAAGCTTGGTATCATCAATGTTATCTCCAATGGTTGTAATCTCACCTCTCAACTAAGAGAATCTCATAATATAGGAAACACAATAATATAATCTGGACATCATAACACTCCAAATTTGGTGCCTCAAGGTTAGCTTCTTTCTATTGTTTCTACTCTTATACAATCCCACCAAATCATCATACACTTCTTTGGCAGACTTCAAACCAAAAACATTAGGAATCAAGTGATCCTTTATGGAAGCTATCAATATTCTCTTAGCCTTGAATTCATCCTTCTTATACTTGGCTTTATCCTTAGCTCCCTTTGGCTTTGGAATGCATTTCTCCACATGATACCGAAGCTCATTTTCTTCCAAGGTAAGAAATATCTTGGTCTTCTAGGATATGAAATTGGTGGTACCATCCAAATTGTCTTCTACTCTAAAACTTCGTGTCATTTTGACAAGAGTTCCAAAAGCCAACCAATCTGTTGAATAATGTGTCTTGGGTTGAATTCAATGGTTTCTCTTTCAATCAATTTTTGATACCATGTTGAATTTTCTATAAGATATATAATAGTTACATTTTTTTTCAAGTAATTACTTTCTAATGATTTTCAATAAGTATTTATGCCTTTGCTATCATTGAATAATTATACTTCAGAAAATATCAACAGTAAATACAGTGGAACTAGTATAGATCATCAAAAGACAACCATGCAAAATAGAAATTTTTTTTTACCTTGGGAAACCAACCTTGAAACAAAACCCAAAAAATTCTCTTTATGAGAAACTATTCTTCAACAAGGTTTACAACAAATTATTTTCCTAGAAATCCACAAAATTCAGCATTGGTCAAACAATCAACTTACGGCCAAATTTAGGCCTTGTGGTCAATGACTTGCAGTCTAAAGTGAACATTGCGGTCAACAGTCCTGTAGTTTGCGGTCAACCCCTAGTCAAAAAATTGGTCAAACAAAGGTCAAAATCTCAGTCAATGGCTAGTCAAACTCAATCAAACAGATACTCTTTCTCCACACATATGACTTTCCAAGAATGATAATGAGAGAGAAGAAACATGTTCTTCGTTTGTGGTGCAAAATGAGGCATCACATCTTCTATTTATAATTGTCGAATTGGGGTGAAATAACCAAGGGAAACACCCTTTCATTTGTTGGCCTAAATTGATTTCTTAGGCCGACATGTCACTCCTAAAATAAATTTTATTTTAATTTTTCTAGGTTGACTTGCAGACCCCTTTCGCCATGCAAGAATACCTCTCAATGCTACAAAAATCAACACAAACCAGGTCATCTGAATTTCCTTGCATACACTCTTACAAGAGAAAAACTTATCCCTCCATCTCTAGATAAAGATAAACCTTCCTTGACCATAAAGCAAGAAGTTTAAAAGGCAATACAAAAATGCATGATCAAAGGGAGAAAAAGAGAAAACAATTATGTAAAGCAGAAGAAATGATGAAAATATCACAACTTCTCAAAGTACTCACTAAAGAAGATGTTGAGAAGTATATGTCAAATTTCTAATTGAATAAATATAAATTTCTCCTACGCAGACCCAAATTTTAGAAAAATGGGAACACACAACATTTTTGTGTCTCACTTGGGTCAAATAAAAGCTTTCAAATTGGAATTATGATGTGTGGATTTTATTTTGATGAACATAACCTTTATTATTGTGACATTAGTTTAGGTTTTCTTACATGATATAGATATTATTTCATCCTTTAATTGGTAAATGAACAAGGTAGAGTGACAGTATGTGTTGATCTAGAGAATCACATCCACCATGAATGGATAGCATGGACCAAACTCTAGCCACCAAAATTCATTGAATATAAAAAATCCATAAAAGATAAAATTGATGAGATCTTAGGAGTTCTTAACCAATTAGTGGAATTAAATATTAAAGTAAGGTCTTCCTTTGAAGGATATTTTCATTGTATCCCATAAAAATCCTCCTTGGTTTTGATAGTGAGGCATGGTTTAATGATTATCTTTATTATCTATTGAGATCTATTGAAGAAATAATGTCCATGAATGATAATTACAATGATTATTTTAGACAAAATTGTGATAAATTTTGAGATATAGAATTGATATAGATTGGATTGGATCAATATATTATATTTCATCCATCTTTATGCTTTAAAAGTGGGAAAATTGGAGGAATCAACTTGCAGGGCCATTTTTACCACAGGACCTCGTTTGAAAATTTGGGGGTGAAAAAATTAAATAGCCATTTGGAGGCCTTAAATTCCCACATTTTATGGCCCTAAACTTATTGTGGACCTATATTCCATAAAATACCCAATGATACCTTTCCAATGGCACAAGAATTGCTTCAAAAAGAGCTTGTATGAGAAAGTTATGCCTCCTGGAAGTTGACCTATCTTGATCGACCACCATAATTTGAGAGGATGCCGTGTTAACACCCCTTAATTGTGGAAAATGGGTTAGCCACATAGGAATATGAAGAATAACCTAGAAGGCTCAAGCTATAACTCATGTTGATAGATTATTAATTTAATTTCTTAAGTTAAATGTTTAAAGGCCTCCAACTGCATGAACAACACTACCTCCATGCAGTTGTGACCCAACTTGCCCAGTTCAAAGGGTGTAGTCCCGAGATCTAAGCCACAATTATAGCTCAGCCTCCATATCATTGCCCGAATTACCTACGACTTCTCAGAATGATATATGACATAATGACAAGGTTAATCATACAAACTTGAGTGAGAAACTTGACCTAGAGAGACCAAACATACTATGCATTTCGTCAAACACATGGTAAACATGTAAGTTATAGGTCATGAATGCATATTTAAGTGTAAATTTATGTACTTTAGCTAAAACCCACCAAGAATTTCTAGTTCCCTCTCAAGTAGCTACAACTACACTAGTTATTTCATACATTCATCAACTTATCAAGTATAACAAGAGCCCTAGCTAGAACATATTATAGAATAATGCTTATAACCAACATATAACTAGAATATTAACCATGAACGAAAAACTATCAAAGACACATAATAACAAGCATAAACGTTCATAAATTACAATAGAAAAATATCTCTTATTAACTTATGAAAAATTCAACCAATTCAAGGACTTCTACACACCACCGAACCATATATTGAGATTAACCAAATATTACTTTCAGTCAATCACCCATGTGCCATATTATAAGCATGAATGTGAGATCTCATGGTATAAACCAAGACATGAACAACGAGGGACTCCAGAGGTTGAACAACCTCCACCCTCAACCTACCACGATCTCGCCAAAACTAGTCAAGAGATCACAAAACCAAAACAAGCTTGGATGCCTAAGAATTCCTTCACCATACATTGAGGAATTTTCCTGTCTCCACCCAACTGTCAAGGGATTCCTGGAGAAAACCATCTCCACCCCCAACCTTGGGAATTTTCCTGATGCCACCTCACCCGGTTCTAAAATTTTCTGGCAATCTAAAGCTCAACCAAGAAATGAATCTCATCACACCATGGCTACCCAGGAAATGGCAAGGCACGGTTGAAACCACTGTCAAACCAAAAAAAACCCATGTCAATCACAACAAATCAAATGAATAACATAATGCATATGCCATGCATTCATACCTCAGTGAAGAAATCACACATGCAATCTGTTACCTGCAATATCTTCTTATTAAAGTTGTTGACCCAACCTTCTCCTTGTTTTTCTTGCTTGTCCTTTGCCTTCTTTCTCCAATCCAAGTGAATTACCAAGTGCTCCATGGATGCTCCAAGATTTCTCCAAGTGTGCAAAAGTGTGAAAGAGCAAAGTTAAAACTGAAAAAGGTTGTGAATTGATCCTCAGAAGCACTAAGGCCTCTATTTTCTTAATTTTCTTTCATTTTTCATTCAATTTCCCTCTCATGCAAATTTGTGTCTCTTCACCTCCCTTTTCTCCTATTTTATTTTATTTTCATAAATAAATGTCACTTATGCCTTTTTTCCTTTGTCAATGTCTTTGCCAATTTCCTTAGCCATAAATAAACCAAAATTGATGTCCACTACAGTGTTTTTCCCAACATTCAGCTTGGAATACGTGTCTCATGACCTTGGTCTTATTTTTCCTTTATTATCCTTTATTACATGAACTTTAACTTGGGGTTGCTACAAACCCCTCCCCTTTGGTGGAACATCGCCCCCGTTATTCTAGGACACCTATAACCAACGAACTACTGAAAACAAAACATACTGCCTATGGAGCTTTATAACACAGTTCATTGTAGTATTTACAATGACCAACATTGAAAACATAATAAACATATCGTTTACTAGAGCTTTATTACAAAACTCATTACGATATTTACAATAACAAACACATATACTCATGAAAATTTGCTTCAACCAACAAATAAACATATTGTCCATGGAGCTTTATAAATATAGCTTGATATAGTATTCACAATAACATAGACATATATACATTTGTTTTAACCAACAAATAATATGATACGATATCTACATCCACAACAAGGGAATCCAGAGGTTCACATCTCCACCCTCAAAGTAATACCAAGATTCACCTCCTCAGAAAGTCCAGAATCCATTACTAAATTCAAACTTGTATCCAATGTCCAGTGCTATGATCCTTGCGCTACTTTTTATCTCAGTGAACAGTTATCGGTTCATTGTGCAAGAGCACACTCCCATTGTGCTTATGATTCCATCTAGAAATGCTAATGATGAAACAAAATTCACTTCTCCGCCTTTCCTTATCTGCTACACAGTCCCTCGGAAAATCAGGTCACCCCTTTCTGTGAAGTCACTCGCCTTCCATGTTCCCCACCATCGCCTTCTCTGCTACATACTCCCTCGGGCGATCCATCCCTTGGCAAGTTTTCCTCACATCAGAAGGTCCAAAAACCAAGGCATATCCTTGCCTCAAAACCATCATACCAGTCATAACATGCTCATGGAAATAAATGGACACTATTAGGTATGAGTGTCCCACAATGGCCCTGCTCCTGAATGTTTTACTAACATAATCTTGCTTATTCCAATTTATTTTGTTGTTGTTGCTAATTCTTGTAGTTATTTTCAACCACCTAAACCGTACATTTCCTTTTTTTCTTGTACCAAGCACATAATTTCTATTATACTCAAAAGGAATTGAAATAAATTCAAATCATACCTCATTGGTGGCCCATTAATAAGGTACACTTGCAATTTTGTTTACTTCATGTCACCACAAGACAAACTAGTTTTTTGACCAAATCATCATGTATAAACATATCACATCCAGTTAGCTCAAAACGCAACCATCGAATTCACAAGTCACATGTAATCATCATAAATAAGAATCATAAACTATGTGCATAATTAAAAACTAAAATGAAATACTAATACTTATCTTTCAATTGTTTTTTTTCTTATGCCTTCGTTCTTTGTCATTTCCGTACACACTAAATCAGTTTCCAAAATTCGCAAACACCATGTGCTTTCTCTTCTCTTCAATCACGTACACACATTGGATCGATTTCCAAACCCGACAAGCACCCAATGCCTTATCTTATCTTTGACTACATACACACACTGGATGAGTTGCCAAACCCGGTAAGCACCCAGTGTCTTCTCTTTGAAGCAACAAGGGAATACAAAGACTAAACTACCTCCTACCTTAATAACAACAACAATGGCATTCAAAGACTAGAATGTATCAACACTCAATATCAACAACAAGGTCATCCAGAGACTAAACTGCCTCAACCCTCAATATCAGCAACAAGGAAATTTAGAGACTACCTGCCTCAACCTTCAATATCATCGATAAGAGCCCAAAAATTACCATACATGTATGTCTCATCACATCGTATAACACATACACATACACAATTGGTTTGGTGGATCAATTTTATGCTGAAAATTCAAAGTTTTCAGAATGGCTTGAAACTCATTTTCTTGCGTATATCTTGTCGTTCTAAATATGACGCAACTCATTTTACTCAAATCCAACTTCTGATTCTCCGAATATTGAGTTATGTTCATTTTGGGAAATAACAACAAAAATGTGTTTTTTGATTTGCAGGGCTGCATAGTCAACAATCCATACTGCTTACTGGACCCTGAAAGGGCAGGTTGATTGTTCATCACTCACCAATGGATGTGTGACACCTAGCACAATTTTTTTGGGTTGAATTTGATGTTTTCTGATTGTTTTAAGTGGTTGTGAGTTGGACCAACTAGAGAGGACTAGGTGGGCCAACCAGAGGCTGCCACGCGGCCTCTTGGTGGCCACTAAAATTTTGGTTAAGGGTCAGAGTGGACCCTCGAGAATCAAACATAAGATCTCCACCAAACCACTCATACCTCTGACCAACTCTACTATGTTTTATGACTTAACCTATGTAGGAGTCAAGTCTTATTTAAGTTTTATATAGTTTGGCATCAAGGGTGGTGAGAGAGGTTAACCCCTAACCCTGGTCCATAGACCAGGGTTAGGGGATAACCCCAACCCGTTATTTATATGCGATGTAATATGTGATATAAACAAAATACTTTGGCATAATAAACCATTTTGCCACCATATGACATTACACAACCACGAACCATATGTTAAATACCCACTTAACCAAAGTTTAGGGTGAAAATATATTCGGCGGAGCTCCATGTTATATAACCAACCCAAACAATAGCATAAAACTCATGTGCCAAGTTTTATACAACGGGGTTTGATAACCTGTATGCTAACGATTTAACACATTCAAAGCGTTGTTCACAAGCATGATGTTCCATAGAATTTTAGTGCCATAATTTATTTTTTTTGTTGCGGTAATGTTAACAACTGACAGACAGGTCACATGACACAATTAAATTACATGTCACGGTTAGATGGAGTGGGTTATGTTTTTGGTTGTGGTAATATTAACCACTTGTGGATCAATTTTCACATGCGACAATCATAGTTTATGATATGAAAATGTATGGCGGGAAAATTCATACCCACCATCCGAAATCAATGACAGAAATTTTTCCACTTGGAGCCTTTTTATCCAGATAGTGAGCTTACCAGTGCGATTAAGTAGGCAAAATTTTTCACCCAGTGTGGAAGGAATATCATAGACGCATGGAAAAATTTTCACCCCATGAGGCCAACAAAGTCCAAAATTGTAGGATAATTTGCAGAAGGTGCGAATTGTAGGATAGATAGTGCAGAAACTTGGGGAAAGCGTAACTCATTTAGTTTTTATCCTTTTTTGGAGAAGAAAGAGGCTAGACAGGGGTTTTAAACTATTTTTGGAGCCATTGGAGACATTATCGAATCCAATTGAGCATTTTAACTTTATATAAACACCATATTTTGAGCATAATGAAAGAGACCCAACCATTGGAACCTGGACCAGGAGATGTAGCCCAGGAGGGATGAACTCCTTCATCACTTGTTGTTTTGTGTTTACTATTATGGTGATTTTGTCTTATATTTTTTGCAACAACTAAAATTTTACTACATATTTATGTGTTTATGAACTTTACATAAGAGGCTAAAAAACCCTAATTTATTCACTTACAAAACTTAACATAATACTCAAGCTTTCATATACATATCAGTTTGTATCATGGCTAGAGTTCTTTGCTATTTTCAGGGTTTAATTTGTTTATATGTGTTTTTGATGGTTACAAGGTTGAAGCTCAAGAGAGAATGAAAGGTTGTGGTTGCAATTCCTCAAGTTAGGTCAAGGGAAAGGAGAGAAAATTTGTCGCAATCTCAACCACAAATTTCACCTCAAATTGTACTTGAAGCTTCAATAAGCATGTCACATGAGGGAGAGCCTAAAAATATGTCAGAGGATGAAAATTATTTCAGAAAATAATTCTTTGATATGACATGAATGGTGAAAATTCTCTATGATGAGAGAAACACAAGTTTTCAAGGTGAGAGCTCCAATACTCCAATGGGAGATAAGTCTTCAAAAGGAGATGGAGGAGATGGGGACAAGACTCCAAAATGAAATGGAGGGAATGGGACAAACCATCTTTGACAACACCATTCCCTTCACCTCCATCCTCACCACCATATTCACCATCATCTTCTTCCACAACAAACCCTTCAAAATAACCTCCACATTCTTCAAAGGGTCATGGTAAAACTCCATTTATAAAACTTGACATAAAGTTTTATTTTCCTATCTATGATGGAAAGGTAAATGCTAAGAGATTAGATAATTGGGCTTGTTAGCTTCAAGTGTATTTCAGGATACAAAGGATCAAGGATGATGACACCAAGATTCAACTTAAGTCTTTAAGATTGGAAAGTGCTGGAATTATTTCATGGGAAACCTAAACTCAAGAGGAAATGAAGAAGCATGGTAAGGTTTTAACCTCTTGGAATTATTTTTTTGCTTCCTTGAGAAGAAAATCTTATCCATTAGCATACATGCAGAAAGCTATAATGGATTGGAAAAATTTTAGGCAAGGAAAGGGAAAAAGTGTGCAAAACTATACTCAAGAATTTAGCAGAAGAGCACTAATATTGGGTGTAGATTTGACATCTCAGGAAACTTTGTTGAAATATATTGGAGGTTTTCATAATTACCTAAGACACATTATTCTCATGTTTAATATTGTGATCAGGACACACATCTAGAGGCAAGAGGGTAACATGTTACAGATGAAACAAGTGAGAATACTTTTGAGTATGGAGAAAAAGGAAAGGGTAAGCTCAAGGGAAAAGGAAAGAATAATGCATCCATCAAGCTGGAGAACAATAAACTCACATGAAAAAACTATTCCAAAGATGGACATGATGAAGGTCATTGTTGGAAACTTCATCCAGAGATAAGACCCAAGAAATTGAAAAACAAGAAGAAGGAGAAGACAACTACAACTATACAACATGATTTAGGTTATGATTCTCGATGTTATCACTATAAAATTTTTTCCAAACTTGGATAGTTTGCCTTGTTCCTAGTCATAGTTTTTTAGATAGGTGTGAAGTCATGTTAAGTTTTTAGGGGTTAAGTGATAGGGTTAGAGCATTCACAAAATAAACCCTAACAACCTTATTTCATGCCTTAACAGTCTTATATCATTTTTAGAGAGTCTAATTTTAAACCATTTTGAAAAAAGTTTGATTAAGCCATGAAACCACGTTTTCGTAGTGTAGACAGTGTTAAAAACTGCTTTTGCGCTACGAAAACACTGCTCATTTCGTAGCGCAAAACCCTGAAATTGAATTGAGCGCACTACGAAATCGGGGATTCATAGCATGTCTTGTCAGTTATCAAAATCCACCAGAATTCCATTAATCATTCATGATTAGGTGTCAGCCACAAGTCTTTTCTCACACATGCAACCATTCATAGCCATCATAACATTCATTTGAGGTCATTTGTCTTATGTCATTTTCAACTTTGAAAGGGGTTGGCTTTAGTTTTATTGTCTCATGCAAGAAACACATGATGCATACCCTTTTTTGAATGGTAAGCTCATGGTAACTGAAACCAAAGCTTCTCTTTCATTCATCAAGCGAGGTAGTGTCTCTAATCAAGTGAGGAAGTTTACTCTGAAATCAAGCAAGGCTGTTGGTTACAGGTTTTCAAAAATCACTCAGGAAATTCAAGGAAAGGATGATAGAGGAAAGAAATAATCACAGGTCAGGCTATTGTTTAAGGATGGAGCTTGAAAGCATAGAGGCTTTAACCAAAGACAAATCAGTTGAGGAGGCCTTCAAGAAGGCGGGATGTTGGAAGTTTTATGAAAAATTGCAGGGAGGTCATAATCAAGTGACAAAGGAGTTTGCTCTTCATTTCACAGGTTCGAATACAAAGGTTGGTCCCTTAAACTTGAAAATTTCCCTTGAAATTATATCATCAGTGACAAATATTCCAAGGGGAGAAGAAATATGGTTCAAAAATTTCAGGTTTGAGATGGAACCTTGTAAAAAATTTCTAAAGCCAGGGTTTGAAGAGACAGATTTAACGAAAGCAGTGCCAAGAAGCTACATCAAGAACACCTATGCCAATCTTCTCTACAACATTCAAAGGTACTTCACCTATGATGGAAGATACCATAAAGTGTATTCTTATCATTTCAAACTCTTGTTGCATTTTACTGGAATTATTTCTTTGGATTTTCCTTTCTTCTTGTTTTGAAGTTTAGCTAATATGGCAGATAAAGTGCAAATGAAAGCTCAATACTGTGAAACTTGAATTTTCCATCATGGTCTATTTAAATTGATAGTTTTTCATGAACTTCAGAGGATAAACAGAGAATGGTCTACATTTTTGTTTTTGTGTGGATTTGGGGTGGAAACAAAAGGAGCAGCTATTAGCCCTAGGGCCAAAGAAAAATCATCATCAGAAACCAATGGCCCTGCAGAGACAAGATCAAAAATATTTGTCAAGTTAAAGCCTAGAAAACAAGTGAAAGAGCCAGATATTAAAACATCAGTGATTATTCAAGAAACCCCTCAACCTGCACAAAAGAGGACAACTGAAGTTAAGGAAATAGTACAGGAACAATCAACCAGCAAATCAGCCTAGAAAAGATTGACTAGAAGTCAAATAGCAAAGGAAAAGGGAAAAACTGTGGTTTCAGAAGAAGATCCAGGTTTAAAGGGTAGTTTGAATGATATTTTACAGGCTATTGATATTGAGGAATCTCCTCTAGTTCGGGAAAATTTTATAAGTTTGGATGAAGGGAAATCTAAGAAGATCAAATCTTCCAAAAAGCTGGATTTTGATGATGAAATTTCAAAGTTTGTGTTCAAGCCCAGAAGGCCTCTAACTAGGAAATAAAAAAGGTTGCAAGGGCTAGATATGGAGTTAGATAAATCCAGGGAAGTTTCAAATGTTCATGAGGAGCCCATAGACCTCTCATCACCAATGCCTGAAAGAAACATAAACAAAGTTTTCAACACTCAAAGAGAAAAGAGCAGTTATGAAGGAATTAAAGAAAAGTTGAGGCTAGCTAATCTTAAGAAGAAAGCAAGAAAACATGTTGTTGATAAGATAAACTTCAACAGAATTAAGGCTCTGTGGGAGCTTGAAAGAGTTTCAAAACATGAAATAGTCAGCAGTGAAGCTTAGTATTTTACCTAGACTCTTCCTACAATCAGAGAGGCTAGATTTGTGAGAAGGATAAATGTTAATTTAAGGGCTACTAACAGAAGGTTGAAGAGGCAGATTGAAGATCTTGAAATTCAATTGAAAAATTTTGAAGGTCAGCTACAGCAGAGATAGAACAAGAGCAATAAGTGACAAATACTTAAATACAATTTTGTTTTTGGGAAGGACATCACTTTTTGAGGACATTTAAAAGATGACTTATATTGATTGATAAGGTCTATTGACATCAAGGAAATCATTAAAATATGTAAATACTTCTAAAATATGAAGATTTTGAAAAGACTGTGTAAAAAAGGACATACACAGCAGTTTCGTAGCGCGCTACGAAACTGCTGTAGGTGCATTTTTGAACATTTTTATAAAGGTTTTGAGAGGTAAAAACTCTTGGTTTCCAAACTTTGTTGCTGTTGATGATTGGAAATGGTCCATAAATGAAATTCCAGGTCTTAAGGCAGAATAAAGTGGATGGTTGAGAGATGTTTTACAAAGATACAAATTCTGCGCTATGAAAAAAGTTGCTCATTTTGTAGTGCAGCTATACCATCTCTCCTTATACTTTGTCAAAGGTTTAGTTTTTTTATAGGTGGAAAGGCATGGTTCCATGGAAATGATAACACATGTCTCTTATCTTAAAATTTCTACATTGCTAACAGAAAGGGTTCGAATATCATCAAATAAGGAAAAGGCTAAATTATAGGAAACATGTCCCATGTTTTGTAGGGCAAGTAAGACATGAACTAGCATGATAGCATAACAAGATTGGAGGCATCATCAAAGTCGAAGATATGGAGGAACAACTATCAGAGATATCATTTAATTTCTAGATAAGGTTGTTTAGACATAATAAGGAGTTTTACTCCTATTTGTATTAGGACTTCTAGAAGAGACAGTTAACTGTCAGATGTAATTAATAGTCAATTTTAGGAGAAAATAGGTGTCAATTTAAGATAGAATTCGAATTCCTCTGATGATGGATCATAGAATCCAAGGTTTTAAAGACTCTATATGTAGCATGAGGTCGAATTTCTCAAGGTTGGAAAATTTTCATTAACAAGAAAACTATGTCACTATAGCAAACTGTGTGTTTTTATCATAATACAGATATTGGCTTACTACTCAGGATTCAGAAAGAGTTTTTAAGTTTTTGATGTTTGATATTGAAAGATCACAACGATGGGTTTGAAAGGTAAGAACATTGCAAGTACTATCTCTTCGATTTTCCATAATGATACTCAAGATGAAGAAACAAGAATTGAGCTTTTCCATATTAGATTGATTTCAAAGCATACCAAAATAGACACATTGTTTGATAGTGGTTCACAAGAAAATATTATTTCAGAGGAAATTTTCAAGAAGTTAAATTTAGATACCATTCCACATCCTAGACTCTATCCTTTAGTTTGGGCATGTGATAATGCAAAATTGTACGTTACAAGGAGGTGTATCCTTAGATTTTCAGTCGCTGCAAAATTTCTTGATGAAGTTGAACTTGATGTAATTACACTTGATATTTGTGGTATAGTTTTGGAAAGCCCATATATTTATGATAGGATATAAATATTTCATCGCCATGAGAATAAGTATAACTTCAAGAATGGTATTGAGTACATTTTTAGAGCACATAGTAAGAAGATGAGTTTGTCCCTTATGAATGTTGGACAAATGAAGAGATTTGTCAATGCTAGTTATAATTTTCCTTGTTAATGTTCAAGCATAAAGATGTTGTGAATGAGGCCTTTCAAGGAGATGAATCAAATGCAAAATCTGATTTCATTGAGGTTTCTAATGGGTGTGATAAGATGTTTCAGGATTCTAACATGTTGCTTCCTAAAAGCGGTAAATAAGATGAATTAAAATTGCAGGAACATGCATCAGTGTCGAACAATGATGTGAACAAGATGCCAGTGCTAGAGAGTGCAAAGGTCAAAGAGAAAGTGAAAAAAAAAATTGAAAAAGAGGGCATTGGTTCCAAAATTTCTTCTTGTAGGTTTCACAATGTGTTGTATTTGAAATGGGATGGTGCATGGCGATGGTGATCACATTTGGTCAATGTTGGGTATGTGTTATATTCTTTACACGACTAGCCATGCACGGGGGGGTGGGGTGCACTGGGCGCAACGGGGGGGTCACAGGGGGGACAGTAGCACCCCGGCGAAAATTTTTTGGTCCTTAATTTCTGGTGGGCAGTCCACGCCCATTGTTTTGTGCATGGTTTTGCACATGTTTTTGGGGTACGATGGTTTTTGGTCCCTGGTATTTTTGTAGATCCGGTCAAGGGAACTACGGTTATGTTCTAATCCAGGGTTAATGGATTAGGGTTTATGTATGCTTCGGCATGTATATATATGTGTTGTAACACTAAAAGGAATATAGTGAAATATCAAGCTGGTCGTCCCAATTTGGGATCCAGGGGAAAATATCTGTGTTTATCTGTTTTATGTTTTATGCTCTCACTATTGTTTATTTTCTATTATAATATTCGTGTGTAGATAATTTACGTTTAGGTTTACAACCTACATTTGGTATCAGAGTTGTTTCGGCTTCAAGGGGACGCCTTTGCTGCTGAGGGTTTTTTTCTTGGGCCTGAGGTAGACCCTGTTCAGTGGGAGATCTGTGGGATCGATTCTTGCGGTGAAAGAAGATGGCGAGCGGCGGAAATATAGATATTGAGAAATTTAATGGACAGATTTTTGAGTTGTGGAAGATCAATATGGAGGATCTGCTGGTGGATAAAGATCAGTAGATGGCAGTAGATCCAGGTACTACACTAACGGAAATGTCAGATGAAGACTGGAAGAAACTGGATCGGAAGGCTAAGAGCACAATACGGTTGTGTGCTTCAAATTCAGTATTGATGAATGTATCTGGGGAAGCTATGGCGAAGAATTTGTGGGAAAAAATTGGGACTTTGTACCAATCTAAGTCTCTGGTGAATAAGTTGTTCCTGCAAAAAAATTTGTATAACCTGAGGATGAAGGATGGAGACTCGGTGACAGAGCATTTAAACGCCTTCAATACTGTGGTAAGTCAGTTGTCATCTGTTGATATTAAAATCTCAGATGAAGATAAGTGCATAAGTTTTTTGTGTTCTCTACTAGCCTCGTGGGACAGTTTGGTTATTGAAATAGGTAGCAATACAAATACCTTGAATTTTGATGACATTGTCTTAGCCTTATTGTCGGAGGAAATGAGACGGAGAAATATGGAGGGCTAGAATGGAGATGCCTTATCTGTACGAGGAAGGTCCCAAAACAGAAACAAGAATAAGGTTTTGAGTGGGAGATCAAAATCTAGAGGGAGATCTAAATCTCCTGGAAAGTTTGTAAAGGTATGTTGGAAATGCGGAAAGAAAGGGCACTACAAAAGGGATTGCAGATCTAAAGCTCCTGAGAAAGGAAAGGGATCTGATGATGCTCCTTCTGCAGAGGAAAAAACCACCTCGGATAAAGGTGGGGATGTGTATTTGGCTTCTTCTTCAAATACACATGTAGATCATGATTCATGGTTGATTGACTTAGGTGCATCCTTTCACTTCACTCCCCATAGGGAGTGTTTTTGCAAGTATGAGAAATATGATGGCAGTGATGTCTTCCTAGCGGATGATAGGAAGGCCAGAATAGTCGGATGTGGAAAGGTCAAGCTAAAGCTGCAAGGTGGAAGGATTAGAACACTTCTTGGTGTTTTTCATATTCCTGCATTGGCCAGAAATATGATTTGTGTAAGCAAGATTGATGATGCAGGTGTAAAAATAATGTTCGAGAAAGATTCCTGCAAGATGGTTCGGGGAGCACTGGTATTAATGTGGGGATTTCGGACTGGAACTCTATAAAAGCTACAAGGTAGCATTGTTATTGATGGGTGTAATAGTTCTTGTGGTTCCTGAAAGTGGAGCGGAAATCCTAGCTGTCTCTGGAGAAAATACCATGCTATGGCATCAAAGGCTTAGACATATTGGAGAGAAGGGCCTCTCTGGATTTTGATTTCTATGAACATTGTGTATATGGGAAGCAGAATCGGGTGAGTTTTCCTTCTGGTGCTAATAGGGCGAACAAGAAATTAGAACTTTTGCACAGTGATGTTTTTGGACCTGTGTCAGCTCCATCACTAGGAAAGTCTGTGTACTATGTTTCATTCATAGATGACTTCTCAAGTAATACATGGATATATTTCTTGAGGAAGAAATATGAAGTCTTTGAAAAATTTAAAGAATTTAAGGCTCTGGTGGAAAACCAGACAGAGAAGAAGATAAAGGCACTGAGGACAGATAATGGTGGGGAGTTCTACAAGAAGGAATTTGAAGAGTTCTATAAGAAATGTGGTATAGCACGGTAGAAGACTACTCCATACACACCTTAGAAAAATGAAGTTTCAGAAAGAATGAACATAATAATGATGGAAAAGGCAAGAAGTATGCTTAGTGGTACAGGGTTAGGGCAAGAATTCTGCGTAGAGGCAGTGGAGACTGCATGCTATCTGGTTAATAGACCACCTTCATCAGTGTTGGAGGATAAGACTCCACATGAGGTATGAACTGGTAAGAAACCCTCTCTTTCACATCTAAGCGGATTTGGATGTGATGGATATGTACATGTTCCAAAGGAGAAAATGACCAAGTTGGATAATAAATCTAAAAGGTGCATCTTTATTGGGTATAAGGATGGTTTAAAAGGTTACAATATTTGGAACCCGAAAACAAGGAAGGTTGTGTATAGCCGAGATGTGGTGTTTAGAGAGGTGAAAGATGTTGTTAAACATGAATTTATACCAAAGGAACCTGAGAAGATAGAGTTTGATCTAAATGAGTATGAATCAAACTCTGCAGCAGAAGAAGATTCAGAAGAGGAAGAGCCACAAACTCCAGCTATGAGAAGATCAGTTCAGGAAAGAAGGCAACCAGAAAGGTATAGTCCATCTGCTTTCTATTCAGGTTTTGCCTTAACTATAACTGATGATGATCCTAGAACCATCAGGGAGGTAGTAGATTCAGAGGATGGAAAACTCTGGAAGGAGGCCATGGCTGATGAAATGGCATCCTTGCACAAAAATGAGGCATGGGATCTGGTGGAGATACCGGCTGAAAGGAAGCCCATCGGGAGAAAATGGGTGTTTAATAAGAAGATGAATGTAGAAGGTAAGGTGGAGAAATACAAAGCTCGATTTGTAGAAAAAGGTTATTCCCAGGTGTCGGGAATTAAGTTTGGTGATATTTTTTCTCCTATTGCCAAAGTTACTTCTATTAGATTACTTTTATTTGTTGCTGCTGCATTTTATTTTGAGATAGCACAAATGGATGTGAAGAAAAATTTTCTTCATGGGGATCTAGAAGAGGAGATCTACATGAAGAAACCTGAAGGCTTTATAGTGAAGGGTAAGAAAGAACTGGTATGCAGGTTGAAGAAGTCTCTGTATGGGTTAAAATAGTCACCAAGGATGTGGTATCAGAAATTTGATACCTATATACGGGGACTTGGCTTCACCAAAAGTAAGGAGGATCACTGTGTTTATTTTAAATTAATTGGTGACCATTTTATTTATTTGGTCTTGTATGTGGATGATATGTTGTTGATTGGAAATTAAAAAGAAATTATCCAAGATTTGAAGACCCAACTGTTCTCCAAATTCGACATGAAGGATCTTGGTGCTACAAACTATATTTTGGGCATGGAAATTAAGAGAGATCGGGCAAAGGGGAAGCTTTGGTTAAACCAGAGGAAGTATCATTAAGTTATATTTGTGAGGTTCATTGTGGATAATGAGGTGAATGTTCCTATTCCTGTAGGTGTAAAGCTGTCTGCTGAATAGTGTCCCAAGACACAAGAAGAAGAGGAGGATATGTCTCGTGTTCCATACGCAAGTGCAGTGGGTAGCCTGATGTATGCAATGGTTTGTACTAGACCAAACATTGCACATGCAGTGGGAGTATTGAGCAGGTTTATGTCAAACCCAGGGAAGGAGCATTAGACATCATTTGGGTTTTCAGATATTTACGTGGCACTAGTGATTATGGCTTGTGCTACCAGGGAAGACCAGGATTGGAAAGAATGTTGGACATTTGTGGTTTTGTTGATGTAGATTGGGCTGGAGATCTGGACCAAAGAAAATCTACAAGTGGGTATGTGTTTAGCTTATTTTGAGGCACAGTCAGTTGGATGAGTAAAAGACAGTCTGTAGTGGCTCTTTCAAGTACAGAGACAGAATACATGGCAATCACTCATGCAATCAAGGAGGTAGTTTGGTTGTAGAGATTGTGTTCAAGTATGGAGTTGGTATAGAAATCTATAAGGATATACTGTGATAGCCAAAGTGCAATTTTATTGGCTAAGAACCATGCTTGTCATTCAAAGACAAAGCACATTGATGTTCAATATCACTTTGTTAGAGATATGGTTGAGGTTAAAAGGGTGTTGCTGGTAAAGGTGAACACTTTGAAGAATGTTGTAGATGAATTGACGAAGTCTGTGAGCACTTAGAAATTCTCTTGTTGTAGAGAAACAATGGGTGTTGAAGAATTGGGCCAATGACTAAGCTCTCCTGTGGCCCCCTGCGGAAAGAAAAAAACAAGTGCGAGAATGTTGGGTATGTGTTATATTCTTTCCACGACTAGTCACGCATGGGGGGGGGTAAGAGGGGGGGCGATAGCCCCCCCTTTGAGCTGGGCGCAATGAGGGGGTCACAGCGGGGCAGATATCAGGCTAGCAAAATTTTTTTGGTCCTTAATTTCCGGTGGGTAGTCCATGCCCATGGTTTTGTGCATGGTTTTACACATGGTTTTGGGGTATGATGGTTTTCGGCCCCTGGTATTTTTGTAGATCTGGTCAAGGGACCTAAAGTTATGTTCTAATCCAGGGTTAATGGATTAGGTTTTATGTATGCTTCAGCATGTATATATATGTGTTGTAACACTAAAAGGAATATAATGAAATATCAAGCTGGTCCTCCCGATTTTGGATCTAGGGGAAAATATCTGTGTTTATCTGTTTTTTGTTTTATGCTCTCGCTATTGTTTATTTTCTATTATAATATTCGTGTGTAGATAATTTTTGTTCAGGGTTAAAATCTACAGTCAAGAGTCGAGCCAAGCGCAAGGCTATACATATTACGCATCATCATGTCGATAATGCTTAAGGTTAGAAGAATTTGAAGTTTTTTGAGTTTCCTTTGATTGAAAACCAAGGAGGGAATTTTTTTCTGCATATTTTGGGAAATTGCAGCAAGATGTTATTTGTAACAAGTAGTCAAGGTCTCCAAATTTAGGGAAAATGATGCATTTTCATGAAAAGCTCAAAATGTCGCATTCAAGAAAATTTTAGTAGATTGAGACTAAAAGTGTGAAGGAGTTGTACCCTCATCTATTTGTTGATGGATAAAGAAATTTTGGTGTTTCAAAAGCTTCCACTGGGGAGGAATGATTTGGTGGATCAATTTATGCTTAAAATTCAAAATTGTTAGAATGGCTCGAAACCAGTGTGATTGTGTATATCTCATCATTTTGAATCTGACACAACTCGTTTCGCTTGAATCCGACATCAGATGCTCTCGATGTCGAGTTTTGTTCATTTTGGGAATTTTTTTTTTTTTTGGGTTTGCAGGGTTGCACGGTCATTAGTCCATACTATTGAGTAGACCCTGGCATGGAAGGTTGACTATTCATCACTAACCAATTGCTGTGTGACACTTGGAACAATTTTTTTGGGTCAAATTTGATGGTTTTTGATTGGTTTAAGTGGTTGTGAGGTGGACTAACCAGATAGGACCACGTGGGCCAACTAGAGGCTGCCACATGGCCCCTTGGTGGCCACTAAAATTTTGGCTAAGGGTTAAAGCAGACCCCCGAGAATCGAACACAAGAACTCCAAAAATCCAGCCATACCTCTGACCAACACAAACCATATGTTAAATACCCACTTAACCAACACAAACCATATGTTAAATATATGCCAAAACTCATATGCCAATGTTTATATAGCTAGGTTTGATAACCCTTATGATAATGGTTTAATAGAGTCAAACTGTTGTTCACAAGCACGGGGTTCTGTAGCAGTTTAGTGCCACAACTTAAGTTTGATGCTGCAGTAATATTAACCACTGGCAGACAGGTCACGTGGCACACTTCAATTATATGTCATGGTTAGATGGAGCGGGTTATGTTTTTGGTTTTGGTAATGTTAACCACCAGTGGACCAACATTGACATGCGACAGTCACACTTTATGATACGAAAAAATTTGGCTGGAAAATTCATACTCACCATCTGAAATCAACGGTGAAAATTCTACCACTTGGTGTCTTTTTAGCCGGATAGTGGGCTTACAAGCATGATTAAGTAGGAAAAATTTTACACCTGGCGCGACGTGAATCTCGTAGATGCGGGGAAAATTTGTTGCCCCATTTGGCCAAAAAAGTCCGAAATTATAGGATAATTTGAAGAAGGTGGCAATTGTAGGACATATATTTCATAAACTTGGGGAAATCATAACTCATTCAATTTTTATCTGTTTTTGGATAAGAAAGAGGCTCAACGGGGGTTTTTGACTATTCCAGAGCCATTGGAGACCTTATTGAAGTCATTTGAGCACTGTAACTTGATGTTAACACCATTTTTTTAGCATAATGAAAGAGGCCCAACCATTGGAATCTGGACCAAGAGATGTAGCCCAGGAGGGGTGAACTCCTTCATCACTTGTTGTTTTTTTTTTACTGTTTTTTTTTTGGTAAATTAGACTAATTTTATTAGAAAAGCATATGGTACATTGAGATTACAAAAAAGAGAGGCTACAGATTTGGGCAACCGGAAATGATTGAAAAATCAACCTGAGTCCCATGATTAGCCAAGAGAGAAGCAAAGAGAGCCCAAAATATGTTTTGTGTTTACTATTATGGTGATGTTGTCGTCTATTTTCCGCAACAACTAAAATTTTAATATGTGTTTATATGTTTATGAATTTGACATAAGAGGCTAAAAAACCCTAATTAATTCACTTGCAAAACTTAGCATAATTCTGAAGCTTTCATATACAAATCAACAATGTACAACACAACACACACACCTACACCCATTGTACAACACGATACATACACATACACCCGGTGTAAAATACAGCACACATTACATACACACGACACAATACAATGAATACACAATACTCGTGACAACACAACATCTACAACATATACACAACAGTGGTATTGCATATCCAGATACCACACTGTCTCTACCAAGAAACCTTGCCTCTAGTGTCTTTCCAACACCTTACTGTGTGCATCAAAAATCCAAATCCATGGTCTGTGATTCTTTCCACTATCCATGCTTGTCCCAGCATGCCACAGATCACATTGATTTCATTCTGGTGATGTATCCTTCAACATCGTATGTCCATAACATAAACATAGGTATAGTATAAGAACATAATATCAAATCATATCCACATGATACTAACCTCATACATCTGTCAAAGCTACTTTTCCCAATTGATTCCTCATAATACCATGAACCTCTTCATGTCATTAACCTGCATAAAAAATCATTCCTCTATAAGAACAGTCTCTGATAACCCTATCAGATAATGGCATATATATATATATATATATATATATATATATATATATATATATCACTACAAGAAAAAATCACATTGGTGAGGGTCATGCTTGTGACGAACCTTTAAGGTCCATCACCAATGTCACATATGGTGATGGTCCTTAAAAAACCATCACTGTAAGTGTATATAGTGATGGTCCTTTATGATCCGTCACCAAAGACATTTTCAATGACACTTTTCATGAGGGTTGTTAAAGGCCCATCACTAATTCTCTCTTTGGTGACACTTCTAGTGACGAACTTTTAATGACCCTCACCAATGCTCTTTTTGTTACTTTTGGTGACGGTCAAAAAATGTTCGTCATCATTGATCATTAAAAAACGTGTTGTAGGTGTGTAGTGATGGTCCTTTGTAATTAAAGTCACCAAAGACATTTTCAATGACACTTTTGGTGAGGGTTGTTAAAGTCCGATCATTAATTCTCTCTTTGGTGACACTTCTAGTGACGAAATTTTAATGACCCACACAAATGCTCTTTTTGTTACTTTTGGTGACGGTCAAAAAATGCCCGTCATCATTGATCATTCCAATGAGTTTTTTATGACACTATGTGCCTGTTAATATATTTTTTGTCAAAATATAACGATTTAATACCATTATTTTGGAGTATTTTTTATAATATGTTCAAGGCCATAGTGGTTAGGGTCAGTCAATTTTTTTAGAAGTAATTAGTGTGTATCATTTCCCTCAAGTAATGACTAGTCGAATAGAGATTTCCTATGATTCAACACATGATTCATATATATCAAGTTTATTATCTAGAAAATTCCCTTTAGATAAAGTTCCACTATTGTGTGTAGGAAATATTTTATTTAATACATAATCAAGCTTTGACAATTCTATTAATGAGAAAGACCTAACAATCCTCAAAAATCTAGGCACACCTTAAATTAATGCTTTGGCACACACTAACATTTCTTAGCACCCCACATGTCTTGGAACATCTTTGTACCTAGAACATCTTGTGATGACACCGACGCCCAAGCACATGGTGGCATGCGCCAGCACAACATGGAACTCTCCCAGCATGTGTTGGCATGCTGCATATAGTCCCTAGCATGCCCTGGAACACCTTTGTTGAATGCATTGACATACATTATCACTTGGCACACAATTCCACTTGGCATGTATTGGGACCTATTATTAGTGTGCCTAGCATGCCCCTTTTCAAAAAGATAAAGTCCTGACTTATTAAACCTCTTATTGGTTCTTCCTTTTTTTGCCTTGACACATATTGACATACCCTAGCACCCTACGTCACATCCTTAGCACCTAGCATGTATCGGCATATCTTGGCACTATTAATTGCCACATGATATAATTAGCACACCCTGGAACTCCCAAGCACACTTTCGAAATTATTTACATGCCTTGATATTCCCTAGCATGCCTTACCAATGCTTAGCATACCTTTTCACTCCCTCCTTGGCATGACAACTAGCACTCATTAACATTAGTCTCTGGCACACGTTCCTCATATTCATTAACTTCCATGAATTTTTACCTAGTGCTCCCTTAATGTTGTTTACTAGTAATATATAACACTCATCAACATGCATTATCACTCTCTAGCACACCTTAGCACTCTTCAATGTTCCCTTCCACTTCATCACATGCATAACACTAGTCCCTGACACATATTGGCACTTGGCACGTGTTGGCGCTTGGAAAGTCTTAGCATGTATGGAATACGTTGAGATGCCTTGGTATGATTTAGCATGGTTTAATATTAAATTTATTTGTGATGATAAATTGTTGGAAAGTAGATGAGAAGCAACAAAGGAATACTTGGCACTTAGAATGCACTAAGACTTTGCACTTGGAACCTATTGCCACCTAGTGTTAGTGTGCCTAGCATGCCCCTCTTGGAAAAGGTAAATTGATGACTTATTAACCCTCTTATTTGTTCATTTCCTTGTAGTTTAACTTTTTTCTCCCTTTTGTTGTCTTGAAAGTCCCTGACACGCATTGACACACCCTTGCACATCTTGGCATGCCTTATCACTTGGCACATCTTAGCATGTTTGACATGTATTCCCACTATCCGGCACATCAAGGGGGTGAAGAGAGATGTAGTCCTAAAGTAGGTCGAGTACGAGGGCTGAGTAAGGGTTGCTAAAGGGAGGTCATGATCATCCTCCAAGAGCAAGATCATCATGTGAGGGTTTAGAAGAATGTTTCATACCTTAATGGTCGGTTTGCGCTAGGAAGTAGGATGGCATATTGTTGGTTCTCTTATGGCAGATCAAGCTTAAGAGAGGTTTCTCATGAGAATCTGGGCATGTGATTTCGATGGTGTCTTTGTGTGAAGGCCGCATCAAATTTTGAAATGTTGAAATTTGCAACAAGAAACAGTGAGATTGGAAACCAGAAAGGACAAAAAAAAATGCACCCACACTGGTGAAAAATTTTGATGCACCAGGAGTGAGGAATGTGGGGCATCTAATTTATTTTTCCCTTAAATAAATTGTAATTTCATCTCATAACAACTTGTGTTAGTTAATTAAGTCATGATGACCGAGTTAGCTCAAGAAATTCAAGTACTTGAGGGTCTAAGATGAGGCATTTAGAGGGATTCTAATATTTTTTGGGTCCAGTTGAAATTGATGCATTAGTGGGGTGCAAGTGTAATTAACTCAATTAAATGCGTTAAAATCAGTTTAACTGGTTCTAACTAAGTTATGAGCTAGTGAGAGGTCCAATGAATTAAATTAGATTTAATTCACAATGAGTGATCAATCATATAACTGATAATTCGCTATTAATAGTTGTATGCATGTCAGTTTCGAGGAATACCCAGTTGAGACAGAGGTTAAAGGGAACATAACTATCAGTTGTATTTAGAGAAAATTTCCCATGTGCAATTATAAAGTCATTGGGATGCCATGATGGATTGCGCAATCAAGGAAGACTGATTTTCCTAATTAATAAGGAGTTAATTCCCTAGGAATTTCATGAGCAAGGCAGGCTGAAGTAAGGATGAGAATTGGCTAAGTACTAGACTGAGTTTGCCTAGATCAATGGGAGACAATTGACAGAGTGCTGGAGAATCTCATGAGAGATTAAGCATTAATGTATTGTTTCATGATTCCTTGAATTAATACACAATAGAGATAGAGGCGTTTTCAAAAGTTTCTTTCCCCAAATACATCATGTTGTTGTGCGATTGATAATTTATTTCTCTTACTTATATGTGATTGTGCGATCGTTATTTTTTTCCACAAATTGTAGGAAGGATTCAATATCTTGTTTTAGTAGATTACAAGATCAGATTAAATCTCGTTGGTTATATTTTCTACATGGTATCAGAGAAGGAATTTTTTGGGCAGTGAGTTTGCAGAGAATATCTGAATATATTTTTGTAAAATTTTCAAAAACAAATATAATATTTGGATTCATTGTTAAAATATACCCAAATGGAGAAAAAAAATCGGTTGAATCGGAGCTCGGATGAGGGAGATATCATCAATTTAAAATCAACTCTTTTTTAGAAACTTTTTGTAACATCGGGAGAATTACACTATTCGCGAGTTAAGAACCTATATGTACTTGAGGTACTAGATGCATACAAATCTTTTAGGAGAAAGGAAAAAGTTAGAGACTTGGTGGTTTAGAGGGAGCATAAATTACCTCTCAACATGCATCCTCATGAGAAGTAGAGAGGAGACCGAGTGGAAGCATCCACTCAAGCAGAGACCTCCATGAGCAGGAAATTTCGAGCCAGATGGGAAGAGGGAGCAACCATACCTCGAGGTGTATGGTGGGGTGATGTGTAGACATAATCCCAAGATAAGAAATTTGGGCAAGGTCCATTGAGATGGCGTGTCTCATGGATCGAACCCGGCTACGAGGAGCCCACAGTACAACAGTAGTAGGAAGGATCAGTTAGATTGATGTAGTTAGATGTCAGCAAGACAGAAATCAGAGTGATAGATGTTAAATAATGGAGCACAAATCAGAGTTAGCAAGAGTTCAAAGGGCAGGGATGCAGATGTCAGCAGCAGCGCAGAGAATCCAGTACTAGACAGGTGCAGTAGCTAGCAGCAGTCAGAAGACTCTAATGACAGATGCATTATACTGATTCAATTTTTTGGAGGCTATTTAGTTTCATGATTTGTAGGTGTAAACAACACTAGAGAAGTGTAGCATGCAGAACATTCCAAAGGTGCCGGATGGGGATAGATTGAATTCCTTTCTTGTTGAGAGGGAGTGTTGAAATTTGCAACAAGAAACAGTGAAATTGGCAACTAGAAAGGACAAAAAAAAATGCACCCACACCGGTGAGGAATTTTTATGTACCAGGAGTGAGGAATGTGAGGCGTCTTATTTATTTTTCCCTTAAATAAATTGGACAATAAATTGTAATTTCGTCTCATAACAACTTGTGTCAGTTAACTAAGTCATGATGATTGAGTTAGCTCAACAAATTCGATTTAAGGTGATCGAGGTGGATATTGGTGGCCACCTGCCTTTTCCACTTGGGCCCTTGCCATTGTCTCTTTTAGTTTTTCAGTTTCCTTAATTATAGCACAATTTACTATTTTTGTCAATTTTTTGGGTCCTGAACTTCTAGAGCTGTTTTGAGGCCACAAACGATGTTTTTTGGGCATGAAAGGTTTGGTGATTTCATAGAAATCACATTAGCAGTTGGTGTCCTTGGATAGATATTTCTAACGAGGTATCATGTGCGTCAAACAAAGATCATATGACCAAGTTACGACCCCAAGAAGTTGGTTGGCCAACTAACCCCAACGAGGCCCATAAACTCTTGGTGTTACATCTCCTCGGGTTAGGCTTTTGGTTGTTTAGGGTTTTACCCTATTTTTAAATAATAAAAAGACCCTTCATCCTTATTGTAACAAAATTCAGAGGAACATAACTATCAGCTGTATTTATAGAAAATTTCCCATGTGCAATTATAAAGTCATTGGGATGCCATGATGGATTGCGCAATCAAGGAAGGTTGATTTTCCCAATTAATGTGGAGATAATTCCATAGGAATTGTGTGATCAAGGCGGGCTGAAGGAAGGCTGAGAATTGGCTAAGTATTAGACCTATTTTGCCTAGATCAGCAGGAGACAATTGGAAGAGTGCTAAATAATCTCAAGAGAGATTAAGTAGTGTATTGTTTCATGATTCCTTGACTTAATACAAAATAGAGATAGAGGGTTTTGAGCAGTTGCTTCCCCAGATACATCTTGTGTTGTGCGATTGATAACTTGTTTCTCTTACTTATATGTGATTGTGCGATCGTGTTTTGTTTCCACAAACTGTAGGAAGGATTCAGTATCTTGTTTTAGTACATTACAAGATCAAATTGAATCTCGTTGGTTATATTTTCTACATGAAATAGAAGAGAGGGTTGATATCATCTTGCCTTGTGGTGGTTAGTAGGTTGAAAGGTCTATGATAAAGACCAACATAAATTGAGGAGGGCTTGCACTGTAATTTAGAGCCATAAAAAAAGTTGATGCATGCATAATATTGACTGAGTTAACCCTGGTTTGAGCGTTGACATTGAGATCTGAAGTTCATATCAAGATTCAGTCAAAGAAATGCCCAGAATCTATGGATCCATATGAGCTAGGTCGAGTCTCTTATGGAGGCAAGAGTTGTGTTTTTTCTATGTGTGGATAGGGTTTGTTCTACAACAATTAGAAGTACATAAGTATAATGCCCTAGTTAGGACAGTTTCCTAGCATGTTTAGTTCATAAGGTATGCCCTTAAGACTGTGACAAATTTGCGTAGAAGAAGACAGGTTGTGACCCTTAGAGCAAGGTTTATTTCTGCAATAAAGACCACAGATCTGGAAGATGGTTTGCAGATTCAGTATGTGTGGAGACAATAGATCCAAAGGAGGGTGGAACTTGAGCAGAAGATTGAGCATGCAGAAGAAATGTGCCATATGAAGAATGGATTGACATGCAGAGGAGTTGATTTTGGTGGAATTTCCATAGAGTTTTAGACAAAGATCTGAATAAACCTATAAAAAATTAGTAAATGGACTATTAGTGGCTGATTTGTGACCCTAGTTTAGTCATCTACATATTGTTAGAAGTATGATAAGAGGAGTAGTTCATATTTTTTCATAGATTGGACAACAAAGATCAAATTTTCGATACACAAGAACAATGATCTTGAGAGGACTCAAACCATTGTTAGGTGGCAGATTTGAAGAGCCCTAGATGAAGACAATATTGTGGGCCCTAGATCAGTAAAAGGAATTGACTGTGGTTGGGCAGATTGATGGTAGGCCAAGTACAGTTGGAGGGTTGTTAGGTTACTATCAAAGAAGAGCCCTGACTCTTGTTCTGGTGAAGGAAAACAAAATTGGTAGAAGGGCAGGTGTATAGGGCCTAAGGATTTGCAGACTTTGAAGGACTAAAGTAACAGTCAAGTGGGCCAACCAACTAGCCCTAGTTCACTATATTGTAGAGGATTGATTCAGTGAGAAGAAGGGCAACCTCCATAGCCCTGGACTTCTCATCTTGGAGTTGTAGTATGACAAAAGTGGGCATGCCAAAGATTTGTTCACAAATGGAATTATGAACAACTTGTTACGACTCAAACTATTAGTGGACCTAAAAGGGGTTCCTAAGAGGGCAACTGCTAGGACAAGGGAAACGATGGAGGCTTAGCCCATTGTCACCACAGCTAAGGCTCCTTTCTCTTCACGGAATTTCACCGATGGGTGGAGTCCCGGTAGTTTAGGAAGTCACTTGTAGCATATAGGTCGATGAATAGGTGGGAAGTGACCCTCGAAACCCTTTCCCTAAGATAAAATAAAGAGTGGGACTTGCTTTCCTTTTAAGCAAGTGAATTTATCTTCTAGGGAGAGAGGATGGGGATTGAAGGGTTGAGGGAGAAGAAAAAGACTTATGAAGGAAGTTATCAATCCCTAAAATCCTTTGGGAACTTGGATTCCCAAATGGTCCTTGATGAAAGGCCTTTGACACCAAATGGGACCACACGGGGCCAAGTGGACCCAGCCCAGGTTCGGGGATGGAATTTAGCAACCAATGATGTTCCTATCCTAGACAAGGTGAGGGGAAAGGATCAGACAAGAGTTTTTACTTCGATAGGTCAAATTGATCCTACTAGGTTCTATCCTTGGGAACACCTAGGCAAAACTTGATCCTAGAGCTAGGGCTTGAGGTATCCGGAGATTCCACCATCAGAATTGGCCCAAGTTCTGAGGAGAGTGAGGGCACCCAGCAACACAGCTGCCTCTAGGAGATAGAAGTTTTCCTCTAGCTAGATTCCTGGGAAATTGTTGCCCTAGGTGACCTAATGGGACTAGACCTAGGGAATGTGAAAATTTCTTAATTTAAGAAACACTATTGCAGTATCTTGATTTACTTCTCCTACTTGATTTAAGTTACGAGTTAATTTATGAAATATTCAATAAATTAGCGAAGTAAATAGTAAATACAACTAGCAACCTACACATATAGATCAAATACTGAATAACATGCTCATCTGCGTGGCTCCTGCTACCTCTGTGTTGCCCCTGCTGGGCTTTGGATGGACTGTGTCGCTCCTGTTGCCCCTGCTGCTCTGGCTGGCTAGAATGCTTATGCAGAAAAAACATAGGTAAGAAATAACGCATTGGCCAAAGGTAATGTATAACAGTTAGGAAAATTGAAGAAATTAAATGAAAATAGATCAATGTCCACAAATAACTGAAATAGCTCAATGGGACTAGAGAGTAAAAGCTTTGACAATAGTAATAAGTGCTTATAGCATCAGCTAAGAGAACATAAGAGACTAGTTCATGAGGTTAAAATGTTGTATAATTTTTGGCACAGTAAAACTGTAGAATTTTTAGAGTAAATCTTTGCAGGTACCATTATTTGGTGATCATCGATAATCATTTCATTTCATCAAATACCCTGATGAATGGGCCTTACAAGCTATTTTCGTAGGCAAATGCCATAGAAGCTGTGTGAAGGAAAAATATTCACACTATATTAAAGAAAACACCTACGAAATAAGGATGAAATTTCAAATTAGGCAAGAAACAATAAAGAGATAGACATCAAAAAAGTTAAAATGCTAGGGAAATAGGAAAGCAACTAGGTAGCATGGTAGAAATCACAACAAAGAAAATTATAAAAATGGAAAACCCTACAAATTAGCACCCATACAAACATCACCACAATTTTTTCTTTAACTCTAAATCTCCAAATTCATCAAATTATATCATGTATTCAAACCTGATCCTCTCTGTTAGCCATTCTGAAGATAAGGCTGAGAACTTACTACCGAACCATCACCTACATGTAGTGATCTTATTCTGTGACCAGACAACCTACTTTCGTGAGGACACGAAAAGGTAAACACTCTCTGCCAAGATTTTCCATAGAGTGCAGGTGGAGCAACCACATATACATCACTAGTTTTTTCTCTTCAGATTTGTAACTTATAAGAGCTTTGTCTGACCACCTCCGAGTTGCTCCCAGAGTCACCCAGGCAAGCCCTCTCAACATCATCCTCTTTCTGTAGTACCTAATTAGTAATTTAATTAACCATAACAATTTCTTGATCATGCAGGTATTTCAAATATATTGCCAATAAGCATAAAGCTTTCATGTTAAACAATCAGGTCAAAAGACTTTAGACTATGATGCAAAAAATACAAAGAAACCTCACCAACACTCAAAGGACAAACAAAGTCAAACCTCTACAAAGTATAAATAGATATCTGATAAACTTCATTCCACCACAAAAATGTGCTTAACTAAAGAAAATTCTAATTACTGTGCTTTCAAGACAAAGATTTCAAGGGAAGTGATGTTATAAACATACCCCTACACCTCATGAACAATCAATGTGTATAAATAGACCATCATACGGCTCATTTTAAACATCATTATTATTTTTTTATAAATTATTTTTATTAAATCAACAAGAAGCAAGCAACAATTGCATTCAGTTCCATTGAAGCAAAGTATATGGCAGTTTCATATACTTATTATGAAGCTATCTAGATTTGCAACTTGATTGTAGAGTCAACCAATCAGTTGTTGAAGCCCAATATTGTCTCTTGTGAGAATCAAAGTTACATCAAGCTCTATGAAAATCCAATGTGTCATGACCATTTCAAACACATTAATATTCAATACAATTTCCTAAGATTCCAAGTTCATTAGGGAGTTAGTAGTGTTGGACCACATTCTGAAAAAGTTGCATATGGTTAATAGTTTGACAAAGCTCCTAAAAAAGGGGAAGTTTGACAAGTTGGGGGAGAATCTTGGGTTATTGGAAAAAAAAATAATAATTCTCAAGAGTGTTAGATTACCTAGTTGGTCTGAGTTGGTCTCACCTCAGCCTTGAGAAGTTGAGCAGCACCAGGATTGCAGAGCTAGATTGTGGTACACCAGTCAGAAAGATTCTTAAATACAGCTAGAAGCTTATAATGACACCTTCGAGGATAGACGAATTAGTTGTTGGGTCACACCCACCAAGTATGGCACACTAGTTGAGGAGATTAACACCATCATCTCATGTGCATTCATGAGTGCACACTTATGGAATGAGGCACCTTCAGGAGAGGAGTTATATCTACTATGATAATGCACTACTCTAAAAGAAAAGCCTTGCATACAAGGCAAAGTTATGAGGGAGTTTCTCATGCTCAAGGGAGATGCACCACTAACGCTATCATTAGCCTATTTTCTAACAACACCTTCTCTTAACTTATAAATGAAAAGGATGGGCACACTAGTTAGACATTTGTAGAAATAGATAATAAGAGTGAGTATTGTTAGCTTGTAGGTTGTAGTAGGAGCTTTTGTGAGATGACAACTTGCTGTGACATTCTTCTATTTGAGTAATAAAGACTTCTATGCAATTTTTGTTGGAGCCTGCTCTTTTTATCCTGAATTCTTAGATTGCAGATTTGTGTAGAGTGGGCCTAATATATTTCTTATTTTAATCCGTTGTACGTGTTGTGTTTGCACTCTTGAATTTATATCCTTCAATTTATGCTCGAACAAAACTGAAATTTTGATAGGCAGATTCTAAAGTTCAGTCCTGCTCTTAGGATTTTTTAATTCTTTGAGGGTATTCTCTTGTTTTCAATAGCATTTGCATATTTCTGCATCACAACTTATCTCTTCGATTTCATTCTACTATAATACAAAAATCATTTCTTCAATGAGCTGATACTGCTGGATGGTCTGCCAATTTCAGATTCTGAAGGTGGATGCCAATATCGCGCCGGGTCCATGTCCGAACGTTAACGTGCGATGGACAGTGGTTTTATGAACAATCCCAGGACACGTGTCGGCCAGCGTATGGAATCGCTGTCGATCGAGAAAAAATCGTCATCGCCCAAAGGCGGTGCGATGAATACCGTGTGGTTTTCGGAATGGTGAGTGGAATGTGGGGACCACAGGGGAGACGGACGCCGCACTGTCCGATCGTCAGATCAGATCGACGGTGCGGAACGACTGAAAATTGGACCGGTGGGAAAATCATAAAATAATATAAGGCCGATGGTTTTTAATATATAACCAAAGGTTTTAGACTTTTGTCGAAAAATATTTTATTTGAAGCGAATAGGCGCCCTTCTGTGGGGCCACGGGTTATATGGGAGAACATATGACCGGGGTTTAAAAGAGGAGGGGCTTAATCACAATTGGGCAATGCGATAAGCGCTTAGAAGACTAGCGCTCGGTCTTAGCACCAAAATGCATGGAGGGAAAGGGTTTAAAGGCTTAGCCCAAGGGGGTTTAAGCTCATAATATATACAAATATGTTTTTTAATGGTCTTTTCAATAGTTTTCAAAGGAATTTGAGAGTTTCGATAAGGCTAAGAGGGAGTCTTAAAACCTTATCAAGGGATTTTGAAGAAGGGGAAATGGGAAAAACATGAAAATGAGGGATTTTCATGGGAAATGGAGGGATAAAAACTGAGGTTAGTTTTGGAAGAGGGGAGAAAGGGGAATGGTGCTTGCAGCAGTATTCTTTCTTGGGAATCAACAGGATTCTGAAAGGGGAATAGGCACAGTAGTGAAGATTTGAGGATACATGCAGGAGGCCTTCAAGAGTCTTCAAGAGTCAACACTTTTTATTAATAAAATTTGTTCCTTGAAGGCTCAAAATTTTTTTTAGCCAACATTTGGTATAAAAAATTTTATAGCTGGCTAACAATGGCTCCACTTGGGGATGATGCCTTCTTGAAGGAATCAAGAACTTCAGACTTGTATTCTCTGGGAGGCTGACCTGTGCCTGATCCATTGGGCTGCCCTTCCTTTTCTGGGATGATCTTGCTTTGAAACATATTAGCAACCATGAAAACCATGGATCTTTCATCTACAAGCTTTCTACCTACCCAATCCTACTGATCTAACATTTTTTATTCATTAGAGTGCACTTGGATTGGAAAACTTTTTTTACAACATTTTATTCTTTTGAAAGCATGAAATATAATATATTTCTACTCCTTATTTCTCCATGGACCCAGATTAGACAGTTGAGCCCATATGATTCTCCACCTATTCTACTATCTGTTGGGATTAAACTGTCCAACAGATTTTTATTCTCTAAATTCTACAACAGAAATTGAAAAGCACTCAAGTCAGGATTGAACATTCTAACTTGATGCTGGTCCATAGCATAAAGACAAGCTGCACATAGACATTTATTTTGCAGAAAATTAAATCAAAATGGAAGGCTTAAGATCTGAAAGTTTCTCATCATGGCCTTCTTTTTTCACAGCTCTGTTTTGAATTTGTTTGAGCTCTTTTTCTTTGTTCTCTGGTTCAGATTTTGAGTTGATTTGAACCAGATTTACATCTTTTTTGACTCAATAAAATAGAACATATTTGAGTCATTTTCTCTTTGGAAACTTAGGTTCAGATTTTTATCATGTTTGAACCTTTAATTTCTATCCTAAACTATCTACTGATAAGCCAAGATTAAACAGTTTGGCAAATCGAATTCACTATCTTATCAGCAAAAAATTTAAAACTAATTAGTCAAGATTAGGCTGTTTGACTAACTAGAAGTGTGTTTTGCAGGAGTGGCATTTGAGCTTGCACACTTTCAGATTTGTTTCTCTTTTTTGGTATGGGGCTGTACCTTTCTTGTTTTCACAGTCTGCCCTCTTTTCTTTCTTTTCTCTGTTTTTGTATTTTTGATTTTTATAACTTTGAAAGCAATGGTGGATGAGATATTTATAATGGAAAAAAATAATGAAAAGGCTTTTGGAACATAACATGGATCAAGAGAAGTAATGCTTAAGCATCCTGCCATTGACAGGACCCCCAAACAGTTCTGCTCCATTCAACTCCTGCAAGAAAAATGCATTGTTACCAGCAGCTGAATGAATAGAGTAAGGGCCAAGCCATAAGTTGTAAAATTTTCCATGCTTGCCCTTCTCTTCCCTCCTTGAGTCCCCCTTCAAAAATTTGTTCCCAATTTTGAAATTGTTGGCCTTTGTTCTTCTGTCAAAAAGTTCCTTAATGCTGATCTGTTTCTGCAATGCTTTATTGTAAACCTCCTCTCTGGTTTGCTGAAGATGAATGGTCTAATTTATTCTTCTTATCATGTCATTTTCTTTAGTTTGTAACTCTTGAATCAACTTCATCACTGGAACACCAAGGCTGTTTGGAAAAATTGCATCAGTACCATACACAAGCTGAAAAGGTGACATACCAATAGATTTCTTCAAAGTCAATCTGTCAGCCCAAAGTGCATGGACCAGCTTTGTGTGCCAAGACTTTTTGTTG
The DNA here is from genome assembly GCA_034641835.2 of Pinus albicaulis. Classification (NCBI taxonomy): domain Eukaryota; kingdom Viridiplantae; phylum Streptophyta; class Pinopsida; order Pinales; family Pinaceae; genus Pinus; species Pinus albicaulis. The sequence goes on along the minus strand of JAXQQM020057867.1, from coordinate 3,088 downwards.
TCCTCCAATAGTTTCTTGATTATGTTCACTAAAATTTTGTTTGAGGATTCTGCAACTCCATTACCTTGAGGTTAATAGGCCGTGGAATGCCCCAATGTTATTTGATATCTGTGACAGAACTCAACCATCTTCTTTGATCCAAATGCTGTTGCATTATCAGTGATGATCTTGGTAGGACAGCCAAATCTGGAGAGAATGTTAGTCTCAATGAATTTTATAATAACAGAGTCATTGGCTTGCCTACAAGGAATGGCTTCTATCCATTTAGTGAAGTATTCTGTGGCAGTAAGAATCCATCTATGCTGGGCAGAAGATGGTGGATGGATTTCTCCTGTGAAGTCAAGTCCCCACTGTTGAAATGGGGCTTCAATAGTGATTGGATGCAGAGGTAGGGGTAGCAGTTTTCTTTTGCCTTCAAAAAGTTGACATTTATGACAGGCTAGGATCATCTTGTGCACATCATGAAAAAGAGTAGGCCAATAGAAACCAGCCCTCAAAATTTTGTTGGCTGTTGTCTTCCAGTACAAATGACCTCCACACTCTCCTTCATGGAACTGGTATTTAACCTTCTCTGCATCAAACGCAGGCAAACATTTAAGCAATACACCACTTGCATTTTTCCAATAAAGACATCTATCTATAATGCAATAGTTTACAGCATTCAATTTGAGGAATCTTGCCTTTGTTTTTGTCAAACCAGGAGGTGTATTCAAATTAAACAAAACATAAACAATATCAGCATACCAAGGGGAATTCATAAAATGGTTTTCAACAATGGGAGTTGAGACTTCCTCTTGATCATCTAAAGCATTAATCATATTAATATCAAGAACTTCAAAATTGGATTCAACAATTAATCTAGCTAGACCTTGGCCTTTAATGAGTTTAGTGGGTTTTATCTCTAAATCATATTCAAGGATAACAACAATCCACTTACCTCTTTTACCATCTGGGTCCTGTGTTAGAATGTATTTCACAATTGAGTTTGGGACAAAGGCAATGATGTGTGAGTGAAGGATGTATACTCTGAAGTCTTTCAAAGATTTAACCAAAGCAAAAGCTTGCTTCTCCATAATGTTATACTTCAGAGGGGCATCCCTCAATGCCTTGCTAAAGAATGCAATAGGTTGCTCTTGTCCTTTTGGATTTTTCTGTAGGACAACAGCTATGGTATGTTCTGATGCAAATGAAAAAATACAAAAATCCTTTAAAAAATCAGGACTTATAAGAACCGGTGTTTTGGTTAACGCTTGTTTTACCAGCTCAAAAGACTTCTTTGCTTCCAAGGTCCATTTTACCCCTTGCTCCTTTTTCAACATGCTTGTGATATTCCTAAGGAGCTCAGCCAAGTTAGGGATGAACCTTCTCAAAAAGTTAATCTTTCCAATGAAAGATTGCAACTCTTTGATGTTCCCGAGGATGGGAGATTTGCAATATGGCCTCAATCCTCTTTGGATCTATCTGTATACCCTCCTCAGAAATAATGTGCCCAAGAAGTTTACCTTCTTAGAGACTGATGATCCGGATTTATGCAGGAACGCAACAGAATAAACATATAAACATAAATACAGAGATGCAGTGGAAATAACACTTCATTTCATTAATATCAAAGAACTGAAATTTTCTTACAGATAGAATGGAAATAAAACTAGCTAGGGCGCTGGTAGCTATCTCTGAGAAGAGATGTGGCGGTTACAGGCCTCTGAACTGAGTTACAATGAGGCTCGAGGGCCTATTTATCATTTAGAAACAATGGGAAATCCTAAACAGCCAAAACCCTAACCCTAGGAGATGAAGCGCCAAAACTATGGGCCTCGTTTGGGTAAATTGGTGTTTCAACTTCCCAGGGGCGTAACTTTGGCATACGATCTCCGTTTGACGCGTACCATACATCGTTAGAAAGATATATTCGAGGACTACAAATTTGGAACGAGCAACATCGGTCCATGGACCCATGATGCTCTTCATTTTCCCAAAAAAATGTCGTTTAGGGCCTCAAAACGGCTCCGGAAGTTTAGGTCCCGAAAAACTGCTAAAAATAGTAAACTGTGCCGAAACTGAAAAACTGAAATAGACAATGGTGGAGCCCCAAGTGGAATAGGCGGGTGACCACAAATATCCACCTAGATCATTCCTCCCCCCTTAGGAAGCAATGGTCCCCATTGCTTTAAGTTCCTCCATGAGATGAGGAAATTTCTGCTAAACTTGGACCCTGGTGAACCACTTTCCTTGGTGCAGGAGTTGGCCAGCTTTGACAACCCGATATAGTTGGATCTTCTGCTGGCGAGTGTTCTTGATTTGCATGTCCATGATGCAATCTGTGGTGGCCTGTTCCATGCAGTCTGGATTTAACTCGGTTGGTGTGAGTTGTTCTGCAATGTCCGAGGTGTCCAGTAGAGGTGGGAAGTAAGGACGAAGGCGATCCACATTGAAGACTAGGTGCAGACCAAGGAATGGTGGAATACTAAGCTCGAATGCATTGTTCCCTACAGCCTTGGTGATGGTGTACGGCCCGTATCGGAGCGGGCGAAGCTTGCAGTGGGGTCCAGTGAGGCGCTCCTTCTACAAATGTAGCCATACTTTGTCACCCACCTGGAAGTTGTGTGGTACCCGGTGTTGATCATGGCATTGCTTGTATTTGGCATTGGCTCTATCCAATATATCATGAACCTGTTGGCGGATGTGTTGAATGCGCTCGATGAAGCTACTGGCTTTGTCAACTTCAGACTGGACATGAGCTGAATTGGCCTGAGCAGCTGCAAATGGCATGGCTACGTCAATGGGACATATTGGCTGGAATCCCAAGCCCACCTGAAAGGGGCTATGGCCGATTGAACTGTGGAGAGCCCGATTATAACTATGTTGTACATAAGGGAGGCTCTCGTCCCATGTGCGTGGATGCTTTGAATTGTACATGCGCAGAATGTGTACAATCATTCTGTTGACGACCTCTGTCTGGCCATTTGTTTGGGGATGGAAAGCTGTGGACTTGGTGAGATTTGTGTCCAACATTGACCAGAGGCTGGACCAAAATGTGCTGAGGAACCTGCTATCTCAATCTGATATGATAGACTGTGGGATCCCAAAG
>JAXQQM020076440.1:0-12861 GCA_034641835.2 Pinus albicaulis | reverse complement strand
GTTGAGTCTCAAATCTGCATCTTTCTTATACACCTTTCTATACCTTTTTCATTCACCTGGACCTTCTAAGTCATCAATATCATTGCATATTAATTGTAAAAGAGCATTTAAAATGGTTTTTAACTATGTTTTGTGTCTGCTATTTGATTTAGATTTTTGCTCATTTAGCTGTGGAATCTTGTCACTTTCCGCAGCTGCTGCAAATTTCCGTAGCCATTTTGTTAAATTCTATATTGCAGGTGTATTCAGGAAAATCAAGCCACATGGGCAAGTTAGAAATGACATGGACATGGATCGTGTCCTATTGGCTCAGTCGAATTCACCTAAGAAGGTTGTGGTCAAAGGTGGCCAAGTGGTGGTCAACCGTAGAGTCCCACGGTGACATAACTCTGTTTCTCATCAGGTGAAGATTTGTGTGGCCATTTCTAAATCACGGGAGAAATATCAACACCTGTAAACAGCTCCATAAGCCCAATCCAACAGCCACTCTCCATAGATTTAATCATCACGACAGCCATAATGCTAGATCTCTGGACGTGATGGTTCACGTGTCCTCTATCAGCGCAGACTTTAGGGAATTAGTTATATCTCCCTCTGTTATAAATAATGCGTTCTCATACGAATAATAGTTAGCTCTGTAATGTAATTGCGTCACCATTGTGCTGTGACATTATTTCTCTGTTATGACCGCATTTTAATATATGAGAAGACTATGTTCAAAAGCGTAATTCGTATTTGAAAGCTGTTGCCCGAGGTTTGTGCAGAGGGCCCCTGCACACGCTAAGGTTTTGTGTATTACTGTATAGTTTCATGCTTCATTTCTTTATGTTCATTATGCTATAGTCATTCACGTGTATATAGATTACATCTTTCATGGTATTTACATTTCATCTTTGTCCATAATCTTTCATGCTTTGCATTTTACTTCTGTCCATAATCTTTTATGTTTTATGTTGTTGTTAACTGATCAGTGTTCTTGTTTCAGATTACAATAGGCAGCCCGGGCATTTGCACATCTTTTTATAATGACTAATGACATGGAATCAATATTGTCCTTCTACTAATTTACTTTTCTTATTTTTTGTTTAATTCCAGCACTGTTTTGATTATTTCAGTCTTGCACATTTTCTTTAGTAGTTAGATTAGATATTAAAATATTCATGTCATTTTCAGTTACCTCCGAAAGCCATAGCGAGACTAATGGTGAGGGATTGAAGTATGAGTGTATAGTTTGATATTAGTTTAATTTTCTGCAAGTTATATATTAAACTGTTCATGTCATTTTCAGTTACCTCCGAAAGCCATAGCGAGACTAATGGTGAGGGATTGAAGTATGAGTGTATAGTTTGATATTAGTTTACTTTTCTGCAAGATAGATATTAAATTTCTCATGTCATTATCAGTTACCTCTGAAAGCCATAGCGAGACTAATGGTGAGGGATTGAAGTATGAGTGTGTAATTTGATATTAGTTTATTTTCTGCAAATTAGATATCAGATTGCTCAAGTTGTTTATGATTACCTCCGAAAGCCATAGCGAGACTAATGGTGAGGGGTCAGAATATGAGTTGACGTAATTTGATTTTAGCTTTACTTTGCTTGCAATTCTTGGATTTCTTTGAGCACAGTTTCTTTTGTATTTAGACAGGAGCAAGGGTAATGGGTTTCATGATCAATAGTTCACTGTTTGTTTGACTAGTATAGTGGCACATTTTCATTTTCTTTTAGGAATTAATTTTGTCATTGCATGTTTTAAAACCCCTTTGAAGTTTGAAGTTTGGGAAATCATTATAAAGGACATCATTGCCTTGAACATTTATATCCATACTTGTCTTTTAGAATTTCCATCTCACATTAGGAAACCAACCAAGATAAAAAGAAAAAAAACCAAAAACGACAAAAAGTAAGAGATAGGTTATCTTGCACATATAGTGCGCCACACTTCGTCAGCTTACGAATCCCGGATTGACAAATTAATGTAGCAATTTAGGACACACTAAATTGACCAAACATTTTGGCGCCGTTGCCGGGGAAGTGTAACTAGGTAGCCAATTTCTTAAAAAAAAAACAATAAAAGAAGGGAAAAATTGATAACTTCTTGAAGTATGCTCTCCTCTTGCACCTAGTGTGATCTGGAGGATCAGAAAAGAGAGTTATTGGTTCAATAATTTCTTAAGTATGCTCTCTTCTTGCACCTAGTGTGACCTGGAAGATCAGAAAGAGAATTATTAGCCCAACTTTAAAAAAAAAAATAATAAAAATGACATGCATAGAGCAAGAGATTCTAGGGGAAGGTTTATAGCTAGAGCCAAGAGTTTGATTTTCACAACTCCATCTTCTTCAAGGCATAGACAAGATTCACCACCATCTACCCCTAGCCTTAAGATTCTTGGAATTCAAGGAGCAGCTGAATTAGAGGATTCTTCTACACCACCTACCAAATCTCATTTAGAAAAGGATCCTTTCTTTACTTCTACAGGAGAGTATATTGTAATCAAAGAAGTAGAATCACCTGAAGAAGAAAATGAAAAGACTCCCTCTCATCCTCCCTTGATAGAAGAACCAGAGGACTTTGAGGACTCTAAAGAAACTATCATGGCAGAGGAAATAATAGATGGATTTGGAGGTAGAGGTAGAGGTAGAGGAGGAAGAAACAATGAAGACAACAATGGTGAAGGTAATAATGGAAGAAATAGGGAAGGAGACAACTTGTTTGGATTCCCTATAGTTGATGAGGAAACTCATACAACGATGAAAAACATCTCACCATCTGTCCTCCCTAACTTTTATGGATTGTGAAGTGAGGATCTTGAAACATTTCTGTTTGAGTTTGAAGTCGTGTGCCGAACCTATGACTATATGGAATACTCTCAAAAACTCAAACTGTTTCCTTCAACATTGAAGGGAGCCACTTTGAAATGGTTCATGGGATTAGCCACCCAATATATTAGGACTTGGAATGATATGAAAAAAACATTTTTGGATAGATACTTGGATTATTGTATGCCCACCAATCACAAGGATGAGGTATTCAAAATGGTGCAAAAAGAAGATGAAAATTTGGAAGATTTACTTGAAATATTTCAATACAACTTAAAAAGAGCAAAGATGAGCAACTTAGATGATGAAACTTTGAAAACCCTTATGTTAAAAGCCATTAGAGATGAATGGATAAATATTTTAAACATGATGGGGAAAGGATATATTTCTCAACTTCCACTTCGTGACATAACAGAACTATGTGTCCATCTCTCAAGAGGAAAATCTAAAACAGGAAAAGGGCCTAGGGATCCTTCTCTTATCAGGGCTAAAAAATCTACAATTGGATCAGTAAGTAGGGCAGAGATTGGAAATATGCTTGATGAATTCAAAATTGATATCTTAGGGAGCCTTAGTGAACAACTAGACACCCTTAAGATCCAAAACAAGCAGAAAGCAAAAACAGATGCTCTAGCCATCTTTTGTCCGAAATGTAGGAAGAAACATGCTTTAAGGGAATGTCCCTTGGATGCAAAAGTTGTAGAAACATGCATGATTTTCTCAGAGAATCATGAGACCAAGGATTGTCTTTCAATTCCTGGACTCAAAGCTATCTTTCAAGAAGACCCAAATTCAGTAGAATCTCTTTTTTTTGTTGCAAGAAGACCTTGGCAGGGACAACAAACTCAAGGGTTTAACAATCCTATGAATCTTCAAACCCCACCAAATTGGAATCCTTGGCAACAACCTTGGCCCCAACATCAAAATCCATATCAGCCATGGGTACAAGGGATGCAAAATCCTTATGGGAGATTTGCTCAATTTTATCAATATCCTCCATCTTTTCAAAATCAACAAGCTCCACAACTTCCAAACCCAAATACACAACTTTCATTTCCATTTCCACAACAACAACCTTCTCAAAAAAATCCAAATCCTCAACTCATGCTTCCATACCAACAAAAGACAAATCAACTCCCAGCTCAGCCATTGCCAAATCCTAACAATAAAAACCCTCAGAATACTTACATGATAGAAGGACAACAATTTCCTACCTATATGATTGTTCCTCTCAATGATGTACAACTTAGGTCTGGTAGAGTTTTAGAAAAACCTTCTATAGATGTTCAGGAGCAAGATACCTCTGAGGAGGACTCTCTTAAAGCCAATAAGGGTTTTGAGGAAGCATCTCTTCAAAACTCAAACATTCAAAAAGAGAAAGAAAAGTTAACACCCACAACTCCTATAGTTGAGCAACCTGCATCTTCATCCACACCTCCTTTCCCTAAAAGATTACAAATTGATAAAGGGGTGGAAAAACAAATCTTGTTGCCTAACTATGATTTTCTAGATGAATTAAAGAATGTTTGTATCAAGATTCCCTTGCTACAAGCCATTCGAGAGATTCCTATTCTAGCAAAAAAAATAAAGGAGTTGAGTTTCAAAAGACCAGGAAGGAAACTAAAAGACACAAGAAGAATCCACCTGGTAGGAAAGATTGCAGATATTATGATGGAAAAATTACCATGCAGAAGTATGTAGATCCAGGAAGTCCAATTGTCAAGACACATATAAATGGGATAGAAATTCCAAACACATTGATTGACTTAGGGGCTGCTATCAACATTATGAGTAGATAGATTATGGACCAACTAAAACTTCCTAACCTTCTTTTTACACCTACTTTACTGCAACTTGCAGATCGATCAATTATTAAACCAGATGGTGTATTAGAAGATATTTCAGTCTCCTTATATTCTTGGGAATATCCAGTAGATTTTATGATTTTGACTCCCAAAAGTAATCTAGGAGGACATCCACTTATCTTAAGAAGACCTTGGCTAGCCACAGCTGATGCTTTCATTAGTTGTAGATCTGGGGATATGTAAATTTCTAATGGTAATTCGACAAAGAAATTCAATTTGTATCCTCCAGCAAAAGCAATCACAGAAGTAGGAGAAAATGAATGGGTTGATGATGAGGATATTATACAACCTGTCTTTACCATTTCTGAAATCAGTGAGGATAGTCAAATTCTGAACACATTAGAAAATTTTGAGACATCTTCAGAATATGACCCCACACAATTTCAGTTGGAATCCGACATAGAATATTTATCATCAAGACAAATGTCTCTTTACTCTATGGAAGAGTTTGGTAATTCTGCTATTGAGATTTTTCCAGAAAAAAACATTGAATATCAACAAACATTTGGAGAAGTCACAACAAGAAGAACTAACCAGAATCTTGCAAAAACATTCTACTGCATTTGCATGGGAGTATACTGACATGAAGGGTATTGATCCTAAGACTTGCATTCATCATATCTATATTGAGGAAAACAGTAGACCAATCAGACAACCTCAAAGAAGGATGAATCCAAATCTTAGGGAGATAGTGAAAGAAGAGCTCCAAAAACTACTCAATGTAAACTTCATTTATCCAATTTCGGATAGCCGATGGGTTTCTCCTTTGGTTATAGTACCTAAAAAGAATGGTAAATGGAGGGTATGCATTGATTACAGGGAATTGAACAAAGCAGCTTTGAAGGATCACTTTCCTTTGCCTTTTATCGATCAGGTATTAGATACATTAGCAGGTAAAAAGTACTTTTCATTTTTGGATGGTTTTAGTGGCTATAATCAAATTCAGGTAGCACCTGAAGATCAAGATAATACCACATTCACCTATCCATGGGGAACTTTTTCCTATCAAGTACTTCCTTTTGGGTTATGTAATGCACCCGCAACATTCCAAAGAGCAGTACTAGGAATCTTTTCTGATCTAATCCATGATTGTGTAGAGGTTTATATGGATGATTTTACAGTTTATGGTAATTCATTTGAAGAGGCATTAGAAAATTTGGAAAAAGTCCTTATAATATGTAAAGAAACAAACCTTTCATTAAGCCATGAAAAATTATTTATGATGTTTACTGAAGGTATTGTTTTGGGGCATCATATTTCAGGAGATGGGATTAAGGTTGATAGATCAAAAGTTGAAGTCATCTCCAAGTTGCCTATTCCAAATTGTCAAAGAGATGTTAGAAGTTTTCTAGGATTTACTGGTTACTATAGAAGATTTATAGAAAGATTCACTAAAATAGCATCTCCACTCTTCAAATTGCTTACAAAAGACTATGAATTTAAATGGGATCCTGATTGTCAATCAGCCTTTGAAACTTTGAAAACAAGAATATCTGAAGCACCTATCTTGAGAGGACCAAATTGGAAACTCCCTTTCCATATTTCTACAGATGCTTCAGATACAGCTCTGGGAGCTATATTGGGTCAAAAGGATTTAGTCCCTTATGCCATTTACTATACCAGTAAAAATTTGACTCCCACTGAGTTGAACTATACTGTGACTGAAAAAGAGTTTTTAGTTGTTGTTCATGCAATCAATAAATTTAGACATTATATAACAAGCTATGAAACTTTTATTCATACTGATCATTCTGCAATTAGATATCTAATGAACAAACCTGTTACTAATGGCAGAGTGACAAGATGGCTCTTACTTTTGCAACAATTCAATATTACTGTGTTGGATAGACCAGGAAAAAAAAATACAGTAGCTGATTTCTTGTCTAGGATTCAAAATTTTAAAGAAGATTCTCCTGTAGAGGATAAGTTTCCTGATGAATACTTGTTTGCAGTAACTATTAAGACTCCTTGGTATGCAGATATTGCTAACTATTTGGTTACAAGGAAATTGCCTTCACATTTTTTTCCAAGTGAAAAAAGAAAGATTATTCAGGAGAGTTCAAAATATTCATGGATTTCTAACGAATTGTTTAAAACAGGGCCAGATCTTGTAATCAGAAGATGTGTCAGGGAAGATGAAATGCCTGATATCCTTAAGGCATGTCATGATGAACCATGTGGTGGACACTTTGCAGACAAAAGGACAGCCTATAAAATCCTCTCTTTAGGATATTATTGGCCTTCCCTCTTCAAAGATGCAAAACAATATGTCAAAAGGTGTGACAGCTGCCAAAAAGTAGGGAAACCTACCCTTTCAAATGAAATGCCATTGCAAACACAGGTACTCATCGAACCCTTTGAAAAATGGGCTTTAGATTTCATTGGACCTATTAATCCACCATGTAAGCAAAAGAAGTATATATTGGTTTGTACTGATTATGTTACTAAATGGGTAGAAGCCAAAGCATTAGTGTCTGCTACTAAAAATTCAATTGTTAATTTTCTTTATGAGGATATTTTTACTCGCTTTGGTGTTCCAAGAGAAATTGTGACAGATCAGGGAAGCCAATTCACATCCAACCTGGTGGAGAAGCTGATGGAAGAATACAAAATCAAGCACAGAAGATCTACTCCTTACCATCCGCAAGCAAATGGTCAAGTGGAGTCTACAAACAAAGTTCTCGAAATTATCATCACCAAAAATGTTCATCTACACAAAAGAGATTGGGCAGAAAGGCTTCCTGAAGCCTTGTGGGCCTACAGAACTACATGGAGAAATACAACAGGACATTCTCCCTATGAACTTGTTTATGGGAAAGAAGTCCTGCTCCCCATTGAGTTCCAAGTCAAGACCTTCAAGATAGCAGTTCAGTTGGGGATGGATTTATCAGAAGCTCAAAAGCATAGACTGGAGCAGTTGAATGAGCTAGATGAGATCAGACAAGAGGCAATTCTAAGAACTGATCTAGTTCAATATCAGAGAGCTAAATGGCATGACAAATACATCAAAGAAAAGAAGTTTCAAGAAGGAGATTGGGCATTGTTATTTGATTCCAAGTTTAAAGATTTTAAAGGAAAATTTCAGACTCATTGGCTTGGGCCATATGAGATTGACAAGATCTTTAGCAATGGAGCCGTAAGAATCAAGACCATTGATGAATTTCAAACTCCTCTTATTGTGAATGGCCACAGATTAAAAGTATATCATAAGCCACTCTAAAAAGAGGAATTTGTCAAAATGTTTCAAGAAAATTCTGCAATCAGGCTGGTACAGAAGAATTCTTCTTCTCCACCAGCCTAGCCTTTGTTCTTTTCAATTTATAAATAATAATAATAATAATAATAATAATTTTTTGTATAAGCCTGAAAACCAATCATTGATTGGCAGTCTTATACAGAAAATGTAGGGTGAAAATCAGGAACACCTGACACCCTATATTTTCCAAAAAAAAAAAATCTCTCTTTCATTTCACAAGTTTTTTGACCACCCACTTCATTCCACTTCATTTCACTCCACTTCATTCCATTTCACTTCATTTCATCTGTTTCATTTCATTTCACCAATAAAATTTTCTTTCATGACCATTTTCATTCAGTCAGTTATCATCCATCTATTTCCATTCACCCAAATAATAGCTATGTCAGTTTCCGCAGCTGACACCTGTTTCCGCAGCTAACACCAGTTTCCGCAGCCGGAAGCAGATTCTACATCTACCACTCTGCTTTTCAAAAAAAAAATGTACAGCTAGATGTTAGTTCAATAATCATGAAATCAAATGCAAGTATGAAGACATATTATGAAGACATGGGGCATTCAAGATATCAATGAGGAGCAACTAATTGAAGACCAATGAAAAATGGCAAGAATTCCAAGGTATGAGTAAAAATTTATTTCAAATGGCATTTAAGCACATTTTTACATAGTTATAAACCATAGCTCCATTATATGCAATGATTTTGTTGAAAAACTCCGTAACCATTCCACGATCTCTATATGATCCTCCCACAATCCTTGCATTCATTTTCAAACGGTCCCATAATCAAGCCTCCGATCTTCACTCATACTCTGATATTCCACCTGTGATGATGAAACGTGGTTGATTTGACTACAGCTTCTTTCAGCCGCATAAAATCCGTAGCCGTTTCATAAACGTGCTTACATTTACTCTGCAGCCACCCAATTTTAAATATTACCAGATGCGTTCTACTCCTCCTATTGTTCTATTGATATCACATCCGCATTTCCACCGTGCTTACGTAACCCTTCTCTATTCCGCTTCACCCCATTTTGTTCTCTATTATGCTACATTCCGTATACCCATTCTTTGATATCCGCCTACAGTCACTGATCTCCTCCATAAATCGTGCTCATTTCTGCTCATTTAGCCGTCTCACCTCCGTTGAACCCTCCTCACGCAGACAAGTTTTAAAGAGCAGAAAGAAGGATGGGTGAGTTGTTGAGAACAGAACCAGAAGGACCTAAATTCATGGAAGGATACCCGCAAGTCAGAGATTTATTGAAAAAGGCAAAGTGGCTTCGGTTCATCCAAAAATTTAGAGGCTACCATAAAGAGGTGACAAAAGCTTTTGCAAGGTCTTTCAATGGTCTGGAAGTAGAAATTGGGGACCTCAAATTTACGGTGAATGAGGCATCCATAGCATCTGCTACAGAACTCCCTCAAGAAGGTGAATACTGGTTCAAGAACAAAAGCATTAGTGATGAAGCTTGGAGAGTGATCCTACATAAACCAGGTATGGATGTAACTATTTTTAAAAAAGGAATTCCTGTTCATGCTTTGAAAGAAGAGTGGGCCACTTTACTGTTGGTCATTCAAAAATTTATCACCTGTGAGGGCCGTTTTGGATCCATGTATATGTATCATACCCGATTGCTGATGAAATTTCTAGACAACCAGACCCTCAATCTGCCATACTTTTTATTAAATAGTTTGAAGAAGATGTCTGTGACCGTCCAGAAGCATTTAGGGGATGTAGAACCACATTTCTATCACCATGGTCTTGTGAAAATTTTGATTGAAAAATAGTTAAAAGAGTAAAAGGACACATGGGAACAATTTTTGATTAGAAATTTCTTTGAAGAACCCCAAGAAATTCCTGAAGGCAGTACATCAAGAAGGAGTAGGAGAAAGAGAACAAATGATGAAACTCAAAGCACTCCTACTACTACAGTTGAAAGAACTAGTAGAGAAGAGAGACTGTCAAAAAGGAGGAAGGAAGAAACCAAGGGTAAAAAGCCAATAAAATCAAAAGAGAGAAAAATCATTGAGGCTATGCATCAAACCCCTTCCTCAGAAGAAGATCATCAAGCGTTATCTGAGAGACTAGTTCACCTTCAGGAACAGTCATCTATGGCCAAAAAGAGAGGGAAAGGAAAACAAAAGCAAAAAGACAGTAGTCCACAGTGTGTAAGAAGAAGCAGCAGGCTTAAAGGGAAGTTGAGAAAAACACAAAAAAAAGGACCCCATTTTATTGATTTGGGAGAAGAAACACCTAAAAAATCCCCAGCTGGCCATAGTCCATATAATTCTCAGTTAGACATTGAACATATTCCATCTCATTCTCAGCCAGACGTTGAACATAGTCCACCGCATTCTCAGTCAAATGTTGACATGAGTCCTTTTCAGCCAGATTTTGAAGTCAATTCTCCTCCACGGCATTTTGGGGAAAGCCCAATGAAAACGACACCCGACATAGACCCAAAGCAGCAAGAAGTATATGATTATATAGAATCTTTAGAAAGAGCAGCCGCGGGTCCCAGCACTTCATCCACTCAGCCTCACACAGCAAAAGAAGATCTAGTCCAATCATTGAAACAAGAAGTCTTTGAGTTGGAGGTTTTAAATAGACACATTAAAAATGAAAATGAGGCATTAAAGGAACAAAGAAAATTGGACAAGATCATTCATGACAATACCATGCTACATCTGGGACTATGGTGGAAAAAGAACAGGAAATTGAAGAAGAAATGCCAGAAGTTAAGTAGAGAATTGGTTAATATCAAATTCAGATGCTTGATGAAGAAGCCCAGGATGTTAGCAGCACCAAGGAAAAGGAGGAGAGGACTAGATGTATTGGCTGAAGTGTCAAGGCATATGAATTAAAGAAGGATTATCCAAATTTTGGTTGCATGAGGACATGCAACACCTTCACAGTGGGGGTATGTTGAGTCTCAAATCTGCATCTTTCTTGTACACCTTTCTAGACCTTTTTCATTCACCTGGACCTTCTAATTCATCAATATCATTGCATATTAATTGTAAAAGAGCATTTAAAATGGTTTTTAACTATGTTTTGTGTCTGCTGTTTGATTTAGATTTTTGCTCATTTAGCTGCGGAATCTTGTCACTTTCCTCAGCTGCTGCAACTTTCCGCAGCCATTTTTTTAAAGTCTATATTGCAGGTGTCTTCAGGGAAATCAAGCCACATGGGCAAGTTAGAAATGACATGGACATGGATCGTGTCCTATTGGCTCAGTCGAATTCACCTAAGAAGGCTGTGGTCAAAGGTGGCCAAGTGGTGGTCAACCGTAGAGTCCCACGGTGACAGAACTCTGTTTCTCATCACGTGAAGATTTGCGTGGCCGTTTCTAAATCACGGGAGACATATCAACACCTGTAAATGGCTCCATAAGCTGAATCCAACAACCACTCTCCATAGATTTAATCCTCACGGCGGCCATAATGCTAGATCTCTGGACGTGATGGTTCACGTGTCTTCTATCAGCGCAGACTTTAGGGAATTAGTTATATCTCCCTCTGTTATAAATAATGCGTTCTCATACGCATAATAGTTAGCTCTGTAATGTAATTGCATCGTCATTGTGTTGTTATTTCTCTGTTATGACCCAAATTTAATATATGAGAAGACTCTGTTCAAAAGCGTAATTCGTATTTGAAAGCTGTTGCCCGAGGTTTGTGCAGAGGGCCCCTGCACACGCTGAGGTTTTGTGTATTACTGTATAGTTTCATGCTTCATTTCTTTATGTTCATTGTGCCATAGTCATTCAAATGTATATAGATTACATCTTTCATGTTTTATATTTTACTTCTGTCCATAATCTTTCATGTTTTATATTTTACTTCTGTCCATAATCTTTTATGTTTTATGTTGTTGTTAACTGATTAGTGTTCTTGTTTCAGATTACAATAGGCAGCCCAGGCATTTGCACATCTTTTTATAATGACTAATGAAATAGAATCAATATTGTTCTTCTGCTAATTTACTTTTCTTAGCTTTTGTTTAATTCCAGCACTGTTTTGTTTATTTCACTCTTGCACATTTGCTTTAGTAGTTAGATTAGATATTAAACTGTTCATGTCATTTTTAGTTACCTCCGAAAGCCATAGCGAGACTAATGGTGAGGGATTGAAGTATGAGTGTATAGTTTGATATTAGTTTACTTTTCTGCAAGTTAGATATTAAATTGTTCATGTCATTTTCAGTTACCTCCGAAAGCCATAGCGAGACTAATGGTGAGGGATTGAAGTATGAGTGTATAGTTTGATATTAGTTTACTTTTCTGCAAGATAGATATTAAATTTCTCATGTCATTATCAGTTACCTCCGAAAGCCATAGCGAGACTAATGGTGAGGGATTGAAGTATGAGTGTTTAATTTGATATTAGTTTATTTTTCTGCAAATTAGATATCAGATTGCTCAAGTTGTTTATGATTACCTCCGAAAGCCATAGCGAGACTAATGGTGAGGGGTCAGAATATGAGTTTATGTAATTTGATTTTAGTTTTACTTTACTTGCAATCTTTTCTTTGAGTACAGTTTCTTTTGTGTTTAGACAGCAGCAAGGGTAATGGTTTTCATGATCAATATTTCACTGTTTGTTTAACTAGAATAGTGGCACATTTTCATTTCCTTTTAGGAACTAATTTTCTCATTGTATGTTTCAAAATCCTTTTGAAGTTTGAAGTTTGGTAAATTATTATAAATTACATCATTACCTTGAACAATCATAACCATACTTGCCTTTTAGAATTTCCATTAGGAAACCAACCAAGATAAAAAGAAAAAAAACCAAAAACGACAAAAAAGTAAGAGATAGGTTATCTTGCACATATAGTGTGCCACACTTCGTCAGCTTACGAATCTCGGATTGACAAATTAATGTAGAAATTTAGGACACACTAAATTGACCAAACAG